>RRYC01000031.1:0-62974 GCA_004016185.1 Quambalaria eucalypti
CCACGCCGTCGCGGAGCAGGGGCGCTGACAGACTCGGAGGGCGAGGGCGGCGAGCCCAGACGGAGCCCGAAAAAGCATGGGCAAAGAAAACAGAAAGCCACAAAGAGAGGGGGGGGGGGGGGGGGGGGGGGGGGGGGGGGGGGGGGGGGGGGGGGGCGGGGAAGAGAAGTAAAAGTGACCATGAGAGGGGGGGGGGGGGGTGAATGAAGAAAAATAAAAGTGACCATGTTGAAGTGAAAAGACGCCGACCTTCAGCCGGCATCGGCGTCGGCATTGGCGTCGCTGCCTCGGTGCCTCGCACCGCCCCGATTAGAGGACATCAAGGCTGTACGAGTTGGCAACGTGGCTTCTGCCCATGTGCTGTGCCCCACCGGGGATGTCCCGACGCTGCTTCTCGGAGGATTTCCCGGGGCGAGTGCCCTTGCCTGACCCTCCCTTGCCCAACTCGGGGAAGTTCTCCTCGTAGCTCTTCTGCGTGTGTTCGACTGTGCCATGGCGATTGTGCTCTCCGTGCCTGTGTCCCGCGCGGTGCTCATGAGCCCCTGCGGGCCCGTGGCTCGCCTGCGTGTGGAAGTTGGTCAAGTGGTTGAGGTTCTTACCCGGGTGCATCTCTTCCTTGCCCGTGCTCGTCGTAGAGTGCTCGTCCTTTCCGTGGTCATGCGGCGCCTTGCCCACGGGGAGGAGACCCGCCGAAGTGGACTGCGGCGAGCCGCCGTGACCCAGACGTTCCCCAGGGTGGCCCGATCGGGACGTCTAGAGAGAGGCATCAGAATCGAAGTGTGTTTGTCAGTATGACGTTCCGTCGCCCCTCCGCGCGCCCGCCCAGAACCCCTCCTCGTCCCCGGAAAGAGTGTCACGGCGATAGTGCTTCTTCCGCCGCGGGACATAGTTGTTCTTGCTAGGCTGAGCCCTGAGCGTAGAAGACACAAGGAGTTCACCGTGCCGGGCTGGCGGGCCCAGAACTAGGGGAACGCCAGGCGGCTTCTTGCCGAGGAGACCGGCATAGTCCGCGGGCGCTGGCTCACGGAGGTCCGTGTAGGGCTTGTACTGGCTGCCGTGCTTCGCTTTTGGGGACGTCTCTGCTTCGCCAGCGTGGCTCGCCACGGCGGGTCCCTTGCCTGTGCCAGTAGGACTCGCATCCCGGGAAGGAGAGGGGGACGCCTTGCCCTTTGCCTCGGCGATACCCTTGCCCTTTGCCTCGGCGATCCCCTTGCCCTTTGCATCAACGGCTCCCTTGTGCTCCCCACCGCCACCGCCAGTGGCTCGGATGATCAGAACTGCTTCGTCCTCGGACAGAACCTCGCGGCGCGGCTGCGGTGAATGCTTGACCTTGCGCCACTGAGGCCTAACTCTGGCCGGAAATCTGTTCTGAGGTCTGTTCTGAGCTCCATTTGGAGTTCTGTTTGGAGCTACGTTCGGAGTTCTGTTGGTATTTCTTGTCGGAGTTTTGCTGGGAGTCGCCCTCAAAGTGGGTTTTGTGATGTTCGACAGCTCCCCGTGAGCGACCGGCTTGCCTCTCGCAACGGGGTGACCGGGCGGGGTCTTGCCGAGCAGGCCGGCAAATTCCGGGGGCGCTGGTTTACGCAAGTCCGTGTAGGGTTGCCTAGGACGTTGGCTCTCGGCACTTGGCGGCGGTTTGCCTCGAAAGTTCGTCCAGTGCATCACACTCTGACCAGGGCGAACGGTTTCCCTCGCAGTCCCCGACGGGTGGACATTCGAATGGGTACCGGACGATTGACCAGGGCGAACGGGTTCCCTCGCCGTACCCGATGCGTGGACGTTCGAATGGGTTCCGGACGATTCACCAGGATGACTCTGACTCACCTCGGAGAACATTGGCTGCTTGCCCTTGCTTTTCTCACCGTCCCCAGAAGCCCGGGCGAGCAGGTCCGCGTTGGCGAACCTCTCGTACCCATCGGAGCGCTTCACTGGTCCACTACGGCGGTGGGGCTGGTGTTGAGGGGTGTCCTTGTGCTCGGGCCTGTTGGACGTCGTCTGCTCTCTGTGTTCACCCCGCGCATCTTCACCGACGGGTCGCTTGCTCTGGGCCTCGTGACGCTGGGTTCCCTGGCCGTGCCCCTCCTCTGAGCCGGGCCGGGAGCTAGCATGGGTCTTTGACTCGGAGGACGTGAGCGTCTTGCCGTGACCTGCTTCTGCGAGCTTGGACTCGTGCACCGACTGCGTCTCGTGACGACCAGTCGACTCTTTGCGGCCGCTGTGAGTTGGCTCTTCCTTTGCAGCCAACTTGGAACCGTGCACCGACTGCGCCTCATGACGAGTAGCCTCTTTGCGGCCGCTGTGAGTTGGCTCTTCCTTTGCAGCCAACTTGGACCCGTGCAGCGACTGCGTCTCGTGACGGCCAGTCGACTCTTTGCGGCCGTTGTGCGTTCGCTCTTCCTTGGACCCGTGCAGCGACTGCGTCTCGTGACGGCCAGTCGACTCTTTGCGGCCGTTGTGCGTTCGCTCTTCCTTTGGGGCCAACTTGGATCCGTGCAGCGACTGCGTCTCGTGACGGTCAGCCGACTCTCCGTGTTTGCCGCGAATTGGCTCTCCTTTCCCGGACACCTTGGACTCGTGCAGCGACTGCGCCTCATGACGGCCAGCCGACTCTTTGCGGCCGCTGTGAGTTGGCTCTTCCTTCGCGGCCAACTTGGACCCGTGCGCAGACTGCGTCTCGTGAGGACCGGAGGAGAGCTCGCGCGAGCCTTCGTGGGCGCTATGAGTTGCCGTTGCCTTCTCGGAGAGTTCGCGCGAGCCCTGGTGGCCGCTGCGAGTTGGCTCTGCCTTCGCGGAGACCTCATGTGCACCCTCGCGGCCGCTATGAGTTGGCTCTGCTTTCCCGGAGACCTTGGACTCGTGCAGGGACTGCGCCTCGTGATGGGGGGCGGGCTTTTCGGTCTCTGCCACGGCGCGCCGTGGGAAGGGGTACTCTAGGCCGTGCCGGTTTTCGTGGGGCGATGGGCCGTGCGGGTGTTCGTTTTGCCGGAACTGTTCAATAGGCGGGCCCCTGGCCAGAAGCTGCCTCTCTTCGTTGTTGGAGCGCGGCAGCGGAACCTTGCCGTGCGAGAAGAGACGGCTCATGGGCGCATCATTTCCAAGGTGGTGGAATCCCTCCATCGATCGCGCCTCGTTGACAGCGTTGGCCTCCTCGTCGCGTCGCCCAGGGGCCTCACTGCTGCCGACGTGGTAGCCCTTGGGAGGGGGGAGGCCGCCATGTGCACGTTCGGACAGGGTCGAGAGCGTCTCCTTCCGACCACCCTTACGCCTGGGCTGCTCCTCGACGGAATCACCTGAACCGCGCGAATCCGATGCAGCGCTCACTTCCAAGCGGTCGGAGAGTGTCGAGGACTCGCCGCGGTGCTTCGAGTGGAGAGTGCCGTGGCCAGTCTTACTGTGCTTCGAGTGGAGAGTGCCGTGGCCATTCTTACGGTGCTTCGAGTGTTTCCCATGTCCAGAGTGTTTGCCATGAGGGCGCTGGCGATGAGTCGGCTTGTGGGCAGCGGCATGAGGCTTGTGAGGCGTCTCGTCAGAGCCGGAAGCGACAGCGGCACTGGACTTTGACGTCTCCAGCCCGTCGTCCTTGAATCGAGTACCCTCGTCGGCGAGGAGATCGCGGCCTCCTGCGCGATGATGGCTGGCCCCCCCGCCAGAGCTCTTACCCCCTGGTTCACCGGAGCTGTTACCAGAGTGGTTCAAGGCGTACGTCGAGTCAGACGGCCTTTGGCGGGGCGCCTCCGTGCTACCCTGGGCCTTGGAGCCCTCACCGCGCGCCGCAAGCGTGTCTTCTTCGCGGCGATGGGCATGGATGGGGTTCTGGGGCTGCCAGTGTCCATTTTCACTGTCGTAATGGCCACGGGCAGAGAGCGATGCGACCTCGTCATTGTCCTCGAAGTCGCGGGCTGCGTAGGGCGAGGAAGGCTCTGCGGAACCAGATACAGGGTGCGGTGCGTCAGTGTCAGCGTCAAATTCAGCGCGCTTTTAAGGTACAGCAGACCCACCGCCCTGGTCCATGTCTCTGGGTTTCATCTGCGAAGCGGGGGCAGGATAGCCTTCGTGCCCCGAAGAAAGCCCGACTCCCTTGTGGTTGTACGGGGTCACCTTCATAAACTGCGTGTAGTGTCCAGTCTCGTGAATGGGCATCCCCATCACAGTCTTATGTGCGACCGGAACTCCCTGAACCACTTTGCCGTGATGAGGCGCTGCTCCAGGCTGGACTTTCCCGATGCCATGCGCCGTCCCGTGCGCTGCATACTGCCGTTGAGTCTCCTGGAGGCCAAGTGGCCAGCCGACACTGTCACCTGGGGTCCGCTTCTCTGGAATTGTTTCACGGTCCGATACACGCAGCAACGCAGACGACCTCCTGGCCAGCACAGAGGGCGCCTCGATCCCAGAGTGCAACTTACCATCCTCGCGTGCCTCGAGGTTGCTTTCGTCTAGATCGCGCCCGCGGTAGTGGCGGCCAGGAGTGAAGAAATCGCCGTGGTGCCGGACTGGGCGGCGCGTTCGGTGTGTAGTGTCGTACGCCGCCACGGAGTGGGAATTGGGTCCAGCAGATGCAGAAGCCTTCGGAGGATCGACAGACTTACCATCCTGACGCGTCCAGAGCGTGTCTTCATCGAGCTCGAGGCTCCGCTCGTGGTAGCCGTGCTCATGTCCTCCATGTCCTGCA
This sequence comes from Quambalaria eucalypti, assembly GCA_004016185.1. Lineage (NCBI taxonomy): Eukaryota > Fungi > Basidiomycota > Exobasidiomycetes > Microstromatales > Quambalariaceae > Quambalaria > Quambalaria eucalypti. Next base: position 4,670 of record RRYC01000031.1, read on the forward strand.
TGTTCTGGGTGATGCCCGTGCGAGTAGTGGGAAAAGCGGCCGCTGTGCGGAAGATGCTCATGGCTGCCCGAGTGGCCGGGATGACCCGTCGTCGCCTCTTCCTCACCTTCCTGGCGTGCCAAGAGCATCGATTCGTCGACGTCGCGGCGATGGTGCTTCTTGCCTCCGTGGTGGTGCCCGTGTTTGTGATGCCCACCTTTGCCACCAGGCGCTGCGGCAGGCCCGGGCATCGCTCCCATTCCCATTGGGCCTGGAGTCGCTCCTCCATCTGCTCCGTCCCCATCTTGGCGTTCCGAGAGGATCTCTTCGTCGATATCGCGGCGATGGTGCTTCTTGCCTCCGTGGTGGTGCCCGTGTTTGTGATGCCCACCTTTGCCACCAGGGGCTGCGGCAGCCCCGGGCATCGCCTCCGTCGCCATTGGGCTCGCAGCACCTGCATCCGGTCCATCAGCATCCTGGCGTGCCAAGAGCATCTCTTCATCGACGTCGACGTCCCGACGATGTTTCTTACGACCGTGGTGGTGGTGGCCGCCGTGTTTGTGATGCCCACCTTTGCCACTAGGCGCTGCGGCAGCCCCGGCTATCGGCCCCATCGGGCTGGGACCAGAGTCGTCACCCAGCGTTTGACGGGTCACAAAGGTGGCAGTATGCTGACTTGGCACCTTGACAGGGTCGGAGAAGCGCGCAGCGAGCATCTCAAAGTCGTGGTCCTGCTCGTCTCGGGCTTTGAAGCCCTCGTCGTCTGACTCAGCGCCTCGTTCATCGAGCTGTCCAGCAAAGTCGCGCGGGTGATGGCGACCCCTGGGGTGCTTGGGCCTCTTGTGCAGGGGTTGGTGATCCTGGGGAATTGCGGCGCCAGCTGACGCCGGGGCGATGTCCCCACCATCTCCGCCAGACTCCTGCCGCTCGACAAAGGCGGAGGCGTCATTCTCCTGCTCGTCTCGGGGAAGGAACTGCCTCGTGTAGAGGTCTTCGCGGCGGAAGATTTTCTTCATCAGCTTCTTGACTCGATGAGGCTTCTTGCCGTGTTTGCGATGATGTCTTCCATGGCCTCTCCCATGACTGTGCTTACCCGTCTCCTGGTCGCTGCTGCTTCGAGCCTCGAGATCGCTGTCGTTTTCCTCTTCGCGGGCCTCGAGCTGGTCCTCGTTCAACCCAGGAGATCCTGGTTGAGGTAGGACAGAGGAGAAGAGTCACGACGGGAAGAAGAGTTACCAGTTGGTGCAATATTCGCCAGCCAGAGAGACGGAAAAGAGTCAGCGTCCTCGTCTCGCTTGTGCGCAATCTTGTTCCAGATTTTGCTGGCCACCTTGCCGATACCATCCATAATCTTCCCCGCGATGGCACCACCGGCGCCATTGGCCGCGTTTCCAGCCAGGTTTGAGGCAATGCCACGCGCCTCTTCCTCAGTGAAGCCACCTTCGCGCACCAAGAGGTCCTCGAGGCCGCGGCGATATTGAGAGATGACCGCCGGGTAAAGGCGGTAGCGATCATCGTGCCCTTCGCCAGGCCTCTCAAATGCCCCTGTCCGGAAAGTACGCGGAAGCAAGTGGCCCTTGCTGCCGAGCACGTCCAAGATCCTGCCCAGCTTGGCTCGGTCGCTGAGATTTCCGTCGTCGTCCACGGCAAGACCTCCAGTGTCCTGGTCTCGTCCCTTGTAGCCAAGCAGGCTGGACCCAGGGGAGAAGATGGCAGCAGGGTTGAATGTCACCGGGTCTTCGCCTCGGCGCCTGGAGCCGAGGCTCAGGTGGACTGGTGCGTCTTCCGCATCCTCATCCGCTGACCTACGCTCGAAACGGCGCCCATCGATCACGACCGCATCGTCCTCGTCCCGGCCCTTAGCTGGACCAGCCCCTTCATTGAGAATATCGTCCAGGTCAAAAGCGCCCGTCTGCCGGCGGTCGATGCGCCCAGACCTCAGAGCGCGATCAAAGATATCCCCTTCCTCGGAAGAGACTTCATCTCGACCTTTGATGGCAGCCAATGTACCGCCAATGAGGCCCTTGGCGAGCTTGCTGATACCAGAGAACAGGCCGCGGTCGTCAAGACTGCGGATGAACTCCAGCTGCTCCTCCGTGCTTACTGGGACATCCACATCCCGGTGCTTGAGGGCGGCAATGGTAGAACCAATGAGGGCCGCCAAGCCTCCTAGAACAGGCAGGACTACTCCGCGTTCCTGGAGATCCCGCGCCAATTCGAATGTATGAGACCAGTCCTGAGAGGCAGTGAGAGACTTACCTTGCAGCTGTCCGCGCTCGTTGAGCGCGTCCGAGACGGCTCTGACGAAGACCTGGTGGAGCTCCAGGCCGTCTGCGAGCTCGCCACGCCTTTGCAGGTCCTTGGCAAACTCGTGGGCGCTCATCTCGCTTCCGTCGGCCCTCTTGGTAGCGAAGCCAAAGGTGGTGCCGAGGTCCTTGATTGGCTCCAACAGGCCACGCTGGTTGAGCTCAGCGATCATCTCGTCTTCGCTGAGAGCGCGGCCCTGGAAAAGGTAAGGTGCATTGTCGTCTGTGAGGGGTGGTTGGGCGGGTAGATGAGAGTCAGCGCAAAGCAAGCAACGTTTACCAATTGCACATCGTTGAGGAAGCCAAGGCCCCGCATGCGCCCTCCGCCCTTACCCTCAGCCTCCAAAGAGCGAAGGTCCAGGTTGCCATCACGAGTATAGGCTCCAGCAAAGCCCTTGGCGAAGCGGCCTAGGCCTTTAAGAAGGCCCTTCAACCCCCTCTGGTCCACGGAGAATTCATCCTCGTCAGATCCATCGCGCGCCAAAGCCGCTTGGTCCCGGGCGTAGGCTCCAGAAAAGTCCCAAAGCCCTCGAGTAAGCTGATCCAAGTCTTGTCCCAATGGCTCACCTGAGAGATCGCGGCTCCTCAGCACATCGACGAGTTCTTGAACGTCGCGAGCAGACAGTCCTGTGTCTGTCGGCCAGGAAGTGTGGGAGGCAGAGACGGTCAGCAGTGTCAGCAACGAGTTAAAGCCATAATACCAAGCATGTGATGGCAGTTGAAAGGAAAGCAAGGCTGCTTAGGGGTCCCGGGCGTGTGTCGAGTCTGTCCGTGGCCACGCTTCAGCCGCGCCGACCAGTCTTACCTCGCAGGACCTGTCGAGCGACCGAATCGTCCGCAGAGCAATTGGTCTGGGCCTGCAAGTCTCGACCGAGCAGGCTGAGGCCAGTCTGTGCAACCTTGCCGAGGATCTTGCCCAAGCTGATCCTGCGAGCGAGATCACCGTCCATCACCTGGTCCTCTTCTGCCAAGTAACGCTTCAGAGCCGCAATTTCCCCGCTGATGGCCTCGTCATCCCCCCCGTCGCGACGGAGGAGGGCATGTACGGCCGAGGCAGTCTCTCCCAGTACGTTGCCAAATTTGCGCCGCTGAACAGGGTCGTTGGCCAGAACCTCAGGCCCCCCTTGGATGTGACGCTCGAGGAGAGACAGATCCCTGCGAAGTGCCTCGACCTGGGGGCCGCGCCCGAGAAGACCAATGGCCGTCTTTGCAACTTTGCCCAAGATTTTCCCCAGGCTGATCCTACGGGTGAGATCGCCCATGGCCTCGGGGTCCTGTGCAATGTCGCGCTCCACTACAGCTAGGACCTTTGCCTCGTCGCTGTCCCGGGGCAACCAGGACTTGACAAAGTTGACCAGAGCTTTTCCTACAGAGGAGCGACGAGAGACCGCGGTGTCCTCGAGTGACCTGCCGCTCATAGAGCCTAGCCCGTAGACGGCAAGGTCGCGCTCCGAGGCAGCCAGCTCCTCCTCCTCACGTGGCAACCAAGACTTGACAAAAGGGACGGCAGCCTTACCGCCGGGCATGCGCGGAGCAAGTCCGGACTCCTTACCTTCGCTTCCGAGTCCTCGCTTCGAGAAAGTCTGTGCAAAGGAGTCTTTTTGAGAAACTCACCGAAAGGAGGTGGGTCAGTCACATCGCGCAGTTTCATTGCTGTACCAATGGCAGTTCCCGCTATCCTCTCGGCGCTATGCAGAATCCCCTTTGCGGTGATGTGGAGATGGATGCCAAAATGGTGATGCCGCGGGAAGAGCTTCAACGCACCATCTGGCGCTCGTTTGCGCCATCCGGTCATCGTTTTCCTGATCTTTCGGAAGACGTTTCGCGCAGTGAGGTACCCAGTAGCTTGTTCTACTCCGCGCGGCAATGTAACTTCGCTTGAGTAAACTGTCCATCCCGTGACGAAATGCTCTTACCTTCGGAGGAGTCTCGACGTTCGCATCCCCCCCTTTCACCGCAGCCAACCTCTCGCCTCCCGGGATGGAGGAAAGTGGTGACTGCACTGGTGAGCATGCTCAACGCCGCACCGCCGTACGATCGTTCGGCGAGGTCTCTTGCGGACATGTGGTCGTCGACTGCGCGTGACACATTTGGGTCTGGCAGTGATGAACGGCTGACGGTCGAAATTGTACCCCCTCCAAAGGCAAGACTCGAAGCTGGAACAAGTCCTTTCTTTGGAACACTCACCATCATCAATGGACGCCCCACGGGCTTGGAGCGCCTGCCAGACCTCTTCGCTCTCGAGTGCTCGTCGCTGCAAGGCATTAGGGTGTCGATGGGTCAAGTCAATCAACGCATGCTCACCAGCGATCAAGATGCAAGTGACGGGTGCTCCTGCAACTTGGGCCGCGCTGCCCAGCAGGCGCCCATTGCCTGACTCTGCTACTGTGCCTCAACTCACAATGTACTCTTGAAGATCAGCGGCGTCTTCAACGTCGCGCTGGATGGGCTGCGAGTGTTCGGAGGAAGCGTCTGCGAGTTCAGCACGACGTCTGGGCGGCTTGATCTGGGATCCCCAATTCTTGTAGATGCCCATGTTCGTGATCGCGGAAACTGCTTGGCCGAGCTACACGACGCAAACGACGCAAACGGAAGAAGACGGCACACACGGCAATGGCGGGATCTGGTCAGGGGGAAGGGCGTTCCCAGATCACCGCGAGCGCCAGCCATGGAGTTTGGCAGTGGACTTGGTACGTACGCTTTCGGTGGCAATGTCTGAAAGGTAGTTGGAGCGCTTCTCGTGCTGCGGGGGTGCAGCAAAGTCGGGAGGAGCGCGACGGCGAGGAACGGGTACGTAAGGCTGGACGAATTTAAACAAGCCCTGGGTGAGGGAGCTCTGGATCGCTTTTTTCAGCTGCCCTCCCAATGGCGCAGACAAGATTGCATCAGGATCCGATGACGTTAACGTCATGGAACTAGCCATGAACACTGGGACTACGAGGTCAACGTACAGTGTTTTCGGCAATCTTGTTCATGTACTTGTGGTCCGGCGCAGCGGCTGCAGCGGGTGCGGCACTGGGTGCACTGGGCGCAGAACCTTTTCCTCGCCTCTCCCACTCTGCCGACTCGTCGGTGCGCTGTGCCACATCGCCCGCCGGCTCAGAGCGCCGCACGCCGTGCCCAAAGACGTGTGCGGCAAACTGACCGACGCCACTACCGGCGGCGCCTTGAAAGAAGTTTGCGATCTATGCCGCCAGCAGGGTGAAAAGAAGATAGGCATGCGGCAATGCCCGGAGGGACGGGGACGGGAAACACGGGACTTAGTCGCCAGAACCAGCTCATCTGGCAGGGTGCAAATACAAAGAAGGGGACGCCGCAATCCCGAAACTCGCGGACCAGAAGCTCAGGGGTACATACCAATTCTCCCTTGATACTGCGAGCCATCACTGGGCCATCTGCAGAGGTGGGATATCGGGCATGGCCATCGGCCTGTCAGAGATCTGCCTGAGCAGCGACGCACTTGATCCGGCTTCGACGTACCGCTGTGTTCGAGTTGGGATCGTCGGTGTGGTTTGGGAGGGTCAGGTTTCTTCTGAACGTGATTCATAGCAACGTTCACGCCGGTGTTGCCCAATGAGCCACCCAGCCCATCTGCCACCCACGTAGCGACCATTTTAGCTCCATCTCCAAAGAACTTCCGGCCCTCGAGTTCCTGCAGGGGTCATTCAGGGGGGACATTGTCAGTCTGGCATGAGTTCAACAGGGGCGGGCTCGGAAGGGACGACTTACCTGTTCCTCTCCAGAGCGCGCAAGAACCTCCTGCTCGCTTGATTTGGCAGCCTGATCAACAGAGCGAGCCGAGGGGCGAGCGGCAGGAACCGGCGCAGCATTTCCCAAATGAGATCCCAGAGAGATGGCGAGAGCGACGTAAGAAGCGGTGAGCTTCATGATGAAAAAGAATCAGGTGGTGAAAAGGGGGCGGTGATGGTGGTGGTGGAGGATGCTGTTAGAGGTTGCGGATCTGCTGATCGACGAAGTCCGGCTTCGGTTCGATGAGAAGACGTGAGCGTTGTTGTTGTTGATGATGAGGTTGTTGTCGTCGTCGGTGAGGACAGTCGTCGTCGGTGCAAAACAGTTGTCGTAGGTGAGAACGAGGTTTGGCTTCAAGTAAAAGCAAAGACTAAGAAGACCGGCTTCAGGAGTCTAGTTTGTTTGTCGAAGTAGTAGGTGAGTCTGTCGGAAGTTGTGAGCGCTGCTGAGGGAAAAGAGAAGTCGAGCGAAAAGTGGGCGAGGTTGGGGGGCTTTTATGTCCTTTCGACCGAGCCTGCCGCCCGCTCCAGGAGTGCAGTTGCCATGACCCCGTTGAGCGGGGGCGCAGGCTTTAGGACCACCCCCCGTATGGGATCAACTAGCAAAGGAGATGGGCGGCCAGGCGTCGACGCACTGACGAGCCGCCATTGCGCCGAGCAACGGTAAGATTTGAGAAACTTGGGCGCAGCGGTTGCTTGCGCACAATGCTCGTAGCGCTGCGAAGTCTGGTGGTAAGCGGGAACATGTCCAAGGGCTGTGACTAATGGCGATCAGCTGTAAATGATTTGCAAACTCTCGCGTTGGCTTGGGGCAAACCGATCGTCACAGCATGGCCAGGGCTACGCTGTGAGGCTGGGCGTGAGTGCTCACGGCAACGTTCAAGAGGCCGCAAATTATTGACTTTGCGAGGAGGCAACGTGAGCGGCTTGCTCGAGCGGGAATGACGGAGCTGCACCGCCACGCTGTATACGGCTGCCCGCAGCAACGGCGCAAAGGGTAGGTAGCAGTTCGATTCGATCGAGGCGGTCCACGCCCACGCCGTCAAGCAGTGAATGAATGCTCGTGGCAAGGGTCAAAACCATTGCTGCTAGCAAGCATCTTGGCGTCTTGCGGGTGCGATGCAATGACGCTGAGGGTTTGTATTGGTGAGGGTGAGGACAAAGCAATGCTGAAGAGTGGGCGTTATTTGCGGCGTCGTGGGAGGATCGAGGGCTGTCACGCTTCTCTCGTATCCTCGGCGCCTCCCGGTGCTCCACTCCGACGCCCAAACGCGTCGCTGTTGCCGGCGCAACCGTCGGATCCGAGCGTGAGGGCAAACGGGCAATGACAATATACACCGACCCCTATTTCGGCCATGGAAACGGCGGTACTTTCAAGGGTCCTCGAAACACCACGCCTTTGCTAGCGGCAACACTCGCCGCTTGGCGCGACGCATTGACCTCGCCGGGAGGAGCCCCTGATGCAAACAAACCTTCCAGATTGCTGGTACGACGAGCGAGTGGCGCTGAGCCGAACCAGCAGCGATTGGTCAGGCCGGGTCGGCTTCGATTGCGCTTGGTCCATTCAAGAGGAACGAGGGCGTCGGCGCAGCCACCTCTAACATCTCACGATCCTCAAACCACAAACTCTGACGCCGTGAAATCCTCACAACACAAACTCTGACGCCAACATTTTCACGATCTTGACGAACTTTACGCCAACACCGCAAACGAGACTTTTTGATACCATGGGCTGCGTTTGCTCTGCTTTTGCTTCGGTGTTGATGTTCATTGGAGAAGTGCTCGAGAGTGAGTCCTTGGCATCATCACTGGCGTTGGCTGGGCGTGCAACGCTGACGCCGCCAGAGGGCAATGGACAACCAAACCTCACTCCAGATGCACTCCTCGCCATCGCAGAAATCGGCGTCGTGGTGATCCGCGGCGTGTTTGCGGTCCTGGTCAGCCTTTGCGATTTGCTGGCGAGCTGCGCCTGTTGCTGCCGCGTTCCCTACGACGAACGACCGGACCGAGATACGTACACCTACGCCACTGTCATGAAGACGTCGGCATCGCAGCATCGCCGCGGCCTGTTGTGGTGGGCAACGAAGCAGGGCAGAATGGAGGTCAGGCAGGAAAAGGCGGCGCGAACAAGGCAGAGAGAGTTGGAGTGAGTCGTTGCTTTGCGCAAACGATTGGCAAACACAATGCGCTCATTGTGCAACTATGATCCTCCTCCCCACCCCGGCCTTCCCGCACAATGTAGGCTCGAGGAGAAGCGCGAGGCTCGCAGGGTTGCCCAAGAAGAACAAGAAGGCCAGGCCCAGGACGCCGCAGAAGCGCCTCCTGCACACGACGGCCAGTGACGCGACGCGACGCGACGTGACGCGGACAGAGCCGGCGAATATTATACCCCACCGGCGAATACTTGCACACTCAAGGTAGAGAGGCGGCCGCTGCGAGTCAATTCCACTCCGACCACGGTTTGCGACACTGCCTCGCCGCAGCAGACATGGCCGTCGTCTGTTTCCTCCTCACACTGGTTCCCCCTCGTGCAGCACCCAAGAATGACTACTACGACTACTATTACTTCTTCCTCTCGAATAGCTATGACCTCACAGACTAGGCCCTCGTCATTTTGTGACACGTCGTTTCGCACGTTCGCAGCGGGCAAGGCCAGGCGGCGGCGGCGACGGTGACGCGCCGTGCGTGCGTGCGTGCGTGCCAACCAGTCGCACGACGTCATCGCATTCTCTCACAACTCCTTGCACGACGCCCATGTCAGCTCCCTTTATGCCTTCTATACCCTTCTGTATCACCACCACCAGCAGCCATGTCGCATCGCAGCCATGGGCGCTGCGTTGAGTATGCACGCTAGTGGCTAGAGGAGGCGCCACAGTGCCGCTAGTGTCGCGCCCTTTGTTCGCCACCCACCACCTTGGTCTCCGTCGAGTATAATGGGCAATGAATTTGCTCCTTCCGTTGCCATCTCTCGATCCTGACCTTTCTTTGTCTTCTTTGTGGTGACCACCTCCACCTTTACACTGCCTTGCCTGCTCACTTCTTGTGGCGCCCCACGCAATGGGCGGCCCACTCGACGCCCGCAGTGGCGCTTCAGCCGCGCCGCCACCGCCGCCGCACAGCGCCCCACAAGCTCAGAGCTTAGTAGACCCACACCCACCAGGCATCGTCGTCGTCGACCCATACCTGCGAAAGCAGACCATCAACCTTGCTTACAATAGAGTCGTCTCAGCTGGTTCAGCCGTCCCACCTCACAATCCTTTGCCGCCTGCATTCCCACAGAGACTCGAAAATGCCCAGACTTCGAAGCAGCAGCGGCACCTTACCTCCTTGCCAGACGACAACGCCTTTAACAACGCCTCGATCCCGCTCTCGGCGACCTGGAAATTCTCCGTCGACTTTCTGCTTCACAGACCCACAGCCGGTTCCTTTCCCAAGAAGGAGGCAAAAGCGCCATCCACGACGTCGCAGTACAAGTCGACGCCGCCGCGTCCAGCCGCAAGCGCAAAGGCGCACATCCAATCTGGTATTCTCAAACACCATGGCCAATCCACCTTCCGACCAACCGCTTACGCTCCCACCCAGCGACTCTTCTCGCAGCCATCGACAACGGCTGCTAAAGCTCGCATCAAGCACTACTCGAACGGAACAGATGTACCTTTACTCACCGTTGCCACGTACACACCCCAGATCCTCGCTCTTCGCCACCAGCGTCGCTGCGAGGGCCTCTCTGCCAAGTCTAGACATCTGGCCGAGCCGAAGCTGCCGTCGAACAACAAGGTCACCTACAATGAGACGACATCGCCCCCCACGAGTGGACCTAGCATTGACGCCGAGGCCTCTCGACAGTGGAACGTCAATGTATTCGACGCCGAAGTCTCCGACTCGCTCAGCAAGCCAACCAAGCTCTTCGCCCCGAGTCTGCAATCAGTCCACCTGCAAAAGACGAGCGACTCTTCATCGGCGTGGCAGAGTCTGGCCAAGCACAAAGAGCTACTCTACACTTCACCACCCCCGGGCAAGGTGCCCTGCGTTACTCGGACCGACTCGACCATCGACACCTCCAGCGAGAATACGCCTGAATGCGCATCTCAACCGCGACGAGCACAAATCGGAGGCGACTTGTTCCCCCGTCGATGTCATCCCAAAGGCCGCTATGCATCGAAGCCACCACCTCACCAACCAGGAGAGCCCGAATGTATGCGCCGTAAGTGTCGCCGCCGCTTGTAGCCTTGTAACTGCACCTTCGCGTGAGCTCACCCGACTACATTCACTCGGCTGCTTCTTCCGCTCTTCCCAGCACGACCGCAGCGCCCCAAGTTTTCCTCGGATCTGTATACTCCCGCCGTCGTGCGAGCTGGCAAGAGTGCTGGCAAGGGCGAGGCGGCGGGTGGCATCGGAACCAAGGAAGGCTGGTGTGGGCTCTGTCCTCCAGCAGAGAGCCTTGGAGTGCCCAACGCAGAGTCGCACGTCGGCGGGTGGCTCAACCTCCGCAACTCGAGCTACAGGTGAGCGAGTGCGTCGTGCGCCCGAAGATACCAAGACTTGCTACCTAATTACTGACACGCTACTTCTCCAACCTCGGCAGGTACCATCTGATTCGCGCTCACGGCATCTCGCCAAAGAGCTACAAGCCGTTCCGAGAGCCCGTCGAAGTTCAGCGGCGAGACGAGAAGCTGGAAGCCAAGGTGGGGGAAGGGACGGAGCTGCGCGGGCTATGCCACCAGTGCAAGTGAGTGTGGGAGCCTGCGGGAAAGGTTGAGCGCCTCTTGCTGACGTGTCCCACTGCAACGCGATTGACCTCCGCCATTCATTGCAGCACGTGGGTCATCTTCGGCCTTACGGAAGCCACCAACTTCTACGTGCATGCATCCAAGTGCCATCGCGAGACGGATGCCAGCGATGTGGCCGACAACCCTGCCGAGTCCGCCGCAGTAGCAGCGCCTGAAGAGTTAGATGCCAGCCCATCTGTTCCCACTGCTCAAAGCACTGCGCAATCAGTCGCTGCACTGCAGCCCATACTGAGCAAGTCCGGTGTGCGCATCCTGGGCACCTCAAATGGCGTCACATCCAATACACGAAGCTCCGGCGGACCTGTCCCTGCGACGAACCCTCGCACCATCCGATCTGCACGCGGAACGACGGCTGCCCTCTCGCGTCCACTGATGCGCCGTCAGAAGCGGCCTCACAATTCAGAGGCGGAAGAAGACGAAGGGCAAGAGAAGCAGAGCCGACGCAGGCTACCTCGCCCAGAGGAAGACAAGGAGAATGTGCGACCCAACGGGTCCTACTCGGAGGAGTTCGCGTCAGCGTCTGCGTCGGCATGGGGTGGGACGGAGTCGAGGTCGCGTTTCGGGCGCGTACGAAGGCTGCGAGAGGAGCAGATGCTCGAGTAGTCGAGCCGTGTAGCTGAGTCTTGGTGCGAGACCTGCTCATGGTGTCTAAGTATTGTCGCTGTGGTTGATTATTCCCGTTGCCGAGTACGCGCGTCACCTCTGTTGTATACCGTCTCAGATCATGTTTTGGGATCGGCCACAGTTAAAGTATTGTCTGTAAGTACTGTCCCATACCCCAGCGTACCTGCATATTGTAATCATCAACTTCGTTCCAGTGAGGCGAATGCATCATATCGTCCCCGACGAGGAAGTTCGTATCGGCTCGGCCTCGAGTGCCGCCGCCAAGGCTCACCAAGTGTTGGACTCGCTCGCCTACGCGCGCGCGCTGTGCCACGTTTTTGCGGCGCCGTGCACGGATCACGAGCAATCACGTACGCGGGGCGGGGCGGGGCACAGGCGGGGCGGGGCGGAAGACGAGACGAGACGGGACGAGACGAGACAAGACAAGACTCTCTGCCTGTTTTGCCGCGTGGCGGAGATGCGAGGCGGCGCAAGTACCATTGTACGTCTTGCTTTGCGGGGCCTGCGGAGACTGACCACGACCGCTTGCTTAGTTGTTTGTGAGCAAGTGATTGGTTTCATACTCCATTTGCCAAGCAACACTGGCCGCACGCCCTCTCGATTCCGTCTCTGCTTCTTCGTCTTCACTCGTCTTCCCTCTCTCGCCGTCTTCCCTCTCTCTGACCCTCCTCAATCAATCACGCCCTCCCCAAGTCATGGACGGCGAAACGGCCAGGAGCAACAGTCCCGTCAGCGGTAGCGGCGTCGACATTCCAGGCAGGGCATCTCCTCGACCGATACCAGTCCACGCTTCTTCTTATTCATCGTCTCCATCGTCGACTCTCCAGCCGCCCGTCGTACCACCACGTCCCGGCCATAATCGAGCCACAAGCAGCACCAACTCCCTCTCTGCAATGTCCTCCTCCCCGTCCTCTGCCTCTGCCTCTGCCTCTGCCTCTGCTATGCAGTATGGCAACCTCTCGTACGCACCCAGGCAATCGCCGTATCGCTCCCCACATGGCTCAATAGGCAGCAGGTCCGGTGCCCAGGCCGCCGGAGCTCTCGGGTCCCCTTGGTCGGGCTCACAGTCCCTCGCTGCGCCTGGAAGTACGACGCCCCTCTCCCAGGGCAACACTGCTCCACTGCCGCCTGCTCCGGCCAAGTTCAAGGCGACACAGTCGGGCTTCATGAGTCACAGTACCTTTTTCGCCACTGCGCAGCAACACTCTCAGACGGGCTCTTCTGCTCGCTCACCTTCCCCTGGCTCGTCTGCGCTGCCCACCACTTCCCTCCTCGAGGCTCCTACGCTCGACCCGCCAAGTACGACGACGACGACGACGACGACTGCGGCGAATGCCTTTTCAGATGACATCTTTCAGACGGAGATGGAGCAGCTCATCCAGCAATGCGAGTCCCTGGGACTGCCAAGTTCGTCACCGGGATTGGCCCTGCTCAAGAAGCTGGCAGAGGCCACCGAGGGGGAATGGAGGGCACTGACCAATCTCGTGGCCGAAGGGCAGGCCACGGTGCTCCTTCCCATTAGCGCCACTTCTTCTTCTTACAAGCCGCTCGACGCCGAGAAGAATGATGTTACGCCGGCATTTGACCCTTCTCTGTCCTTTGCACACGATCACATTCTCTTCCGCCCCACGTCACAGCAGCGCGGAGAAGTCGCAGAGGTACTGACGCTATCGGGTCTCAGAGGGACCGTCGAGTCCGGCGAGCCAACAACGCCGCCATCTGCCGAAGGATCAGAAAGCCCGAACAGCGACGAAGCTCAGAAATCCAGGAAACTCGTCATCAGGACATTCATCAGTAGAGGCGACAATGCTTGGATGTCCCAGATGTGGTCCAGTGATGGTCGAAGGTGCGTACATGCGATGCGAATTCGGCATTGGTTGGCCCATATGCTGATGGACTTGAACACAAACCTCCCTCCCTATTCGCTCTTCGCCCCACAGACAATTGAGCTCATCACTGCCGCCACTCCCGAGAATATGCTGCTCCGATTATCCTCGCCCCGCATACAAGCTGGCCACGTCTGCCCAGGTCGACTTGCCCTCGCCTCCCCTGCGGCTTCCGCGGTCTCGAGCGAGCTCGTCATCCTCTCTCGCTCCCCCTCACTTTGGCCTCAGCCCCCCGAATCCGCCACAGGGACATCGTCCTTCAGCATCTACCAGCTTCGCCACCCTCTTTGGAGGTGGTCACCGGGAGAAAAAAGGGGGAGGCCTGGCAGTCCCTGGTTCCCCCGCTGGAGGAAGAGAACTTCAGCCCGTCTCTGGCAGTTCCACACCCAAGCAGGCGCTCCCGGAACGCAGTATCGAGGCAGAGGCAACACGCAAAGTCCACGTCTGGGCCATTGACAGGCCCTGTCGCAAATCGCGGGCCATCCGCAGCATGGCGCATTCCGTACAAGCCCGCCTACAAGTAGAGCTTGAGCGTCAAGCTGGAGTCAAGTCGGGCGTCGCCGAGATCGTCTCCGACTTTGCCGGCCTCTTCTATCCGCGCATCGAGCCCCTCACGAGGGCAACACCGGGTGCTGAGGCGGCGGCTCCTTCTGAAACAGGCGGATCGAATCGCCTGCCTTTTCCGCGATCGCCAACGACTCCAACGGCGTCATCGCCAAACTCGGCTCATTTCCCACCGTCTGCCATCTTCCAGCCGGGCCCACTCTCGACGGCTCCGCCTGAAGAGATCTCGTCCAGGTATCAAGAGATGTGCGCCAATGTCGAGCATACATTGCACGGTACCGAGGGCGATGGAGCCACTCCCCATGAAGAGGACCAGGTGCTGTCGTACTTGGAAGTCGTAGAGCGGCTCTTGACACAGGAACTATACGACCGGTAGGTAAACGATGTGCTGCCAGCCTTCCGATGCGAACCATTGCTGACGCTTTAATTGACTCTCTTACTCTTGCCCCCCTTTTGTTCCAGCCTATTCGCACCCTGTCATGCAGCAGATCAGACCGCTGATCGAGTCCTCTCCTCCAGAGTCGCTGCGCTGAACATCCTCGGTATGGACTGGGAGCATCTGGGCCTCAGACTGCCCGCAGTCAGTCAAGAAAGCGCGGCAGACGCCCCGACAACCGGAGAGACACAACCAGATCCTCGAGAGGGCCTTCGTCGACTGCTCGATGATTGCGCTCAGGCGCTTTCGCAACTCGGCGACCCTGCATGCTCTTCTTCTCCAAAGGACAAGTTGGACGTGCTCGTCCGCGTGCATCGCATCATCGTAGAGGGTCTTGCTAAGCTGCCGCGTATTGATCTCAAGAGCGAAGACACAGCTGCACCACCTCACGAGTCTAATGACGACGTCAAATCCGGCCGAGGAAGCAACACTTCTTCTGCAGATCTCATCCTCCCCGTCCTCATTCGACTCATCGTATCAGCCAACCCGGAGCGCCTGGTCTCCCACCTGCTCTTCATCCAGCGCTATCGCTGCGAAGCACTCATGAAAGCAGGCGGCGAATCTGCTTACTGCCTCATCAACTTCCAAGCGGCTGTGCAATTCATTGAAAACGCCAAGCCGGCTGAGCTTGGCTTGGATGACGCCGCCAAGACGTTTGACCCGAATGACGTGTCCTTGGACGGAGAGGCAAACAGGAAGCGTAGCGCGGCGATTGAGATGCTCAAGATTGTCAGGCAGGAGCAAATGGACAATACGGGCGGGCAGGGGAGCGCCTTGCCCGCTGGCGGTAGAATGAAGGCTCTGACAGGAGGTGAGTGTATGCGCGCAAAGGGAGGGGTGTGGGCGCATCTGACGCCGACTGCTCTTCTTCCCACCACGCCTGCGCGCCCCTATAACAGTCGTGAACTCATCGTTCTCTGTGCTCGGTAGAGTCATTGGCTCTGGAGCATCA
This sequence comes from Quambalaria eucalypti, assembly GCA_004016185.1. Lineage (NCBI taxonomy): Eukaryota > Fungi > Basidiomycota > Exobasidiomycetes > Microstromatales > Quambalariaceae > Quambalaria > Quambalaria eucalypti. The sequence goes on from RRYC01000031.1 coordinate 19,956, forward strand.
GCGGGCATGGAGGCGTGGGATCGCAGCTCCAAGAACATGGACGGCGTGCGCACGCTCGATGATATCCGCAATCTCCTCGGCGCTGGCATCGCACGTGGCACCGCCACGAGCAGCAACCTCGTGGGTCTCATCCGTGACAAGGACCGGGAGGGCAACCACGGAGAGGATGAGCAGGAAGCACCGCCTCGAGGTACGCCAAAGACTTCAACGCCAGGTGGGCGAACCCGCACGCAGAGTCTGCGTAGCGTCGGCAGCTCTTCACGTCTTCGCACACAAAGTCAGGGCCAGACTGCTCCGCCCGCTACGGACTATTGTCGCGCTGAGGAGGTTGCGCGCGACGGCAACGAGGTCGTGGGTGGAGCAGCGAAGCCGAGTCTGAGCGATCGACTGGCCAATCTGAATTGGCGCTTTGGGATGAGCTCACCGGGTAACACACCTCAGCCCCTGTCTGGAGCAGGGACTGAGCGCGAACTGCCAGGTCCGCCTCCGCCGACGAAGCTGCACAGCCAGACCAGTCTTGGTCTTGACCCGCATCACTTTGGGGCGCCGCCTCCCACGGGACAGTCTGATGTGAGTCTGCGAGGAAGCGAGCAATTGACACGATCATTCACTGACATCTCGCAAACTGCCCTCGACAGACCCATACTTTCCCCATTGGCGGCACAGCACAGACAGAGTCCACCTTGCCAGCCTCTCTGCAGTCGCCCTATCCTCCCTTGTCAAGTCCACCAGCGAGTGACCGCCCCCTACACGTTGTATTGGCCACGTCGGGCAGCGTGGCTTCCATCAAGGCACCGCTGATCGTCGAGAGCCTGCTGCGTCACGCCAACGTGCGCGTCCAAGTCGTAGCCACCAAGGCGTCTCTGCACTTCTACGACAGGGAGGACATCGTCGAAGTCGGCAAGCGAGCTGCGAGCGGGCGATCCGAGACTGCAAGTTCGGAGCCTTATACGGTTGCTTCCCTGGCAGAGGAGAACCTTGCTGCCTCTCGCGGTACTGTACCGCCGGCTTCCTCCTGCGCTCCCCTCGCGCACGTCTGGACAGACGAGGACGAGTGGACCTCGTGGAAGCGCGTGGGCGATGCCATCCTACACATTGAGCTTCGCCGTTGGGCGGACATTGTCCTGATTGCGCCGTGCGGCGCCAACCTCCTAGCGAAGCTCGCCTCGGGCATATGCGACGACCTCCTCACGTCGTTTTTGCGCGCGCTCTGCCCCTCGCTCACGCGCACACCGGCACTCCTCTACCCCGCTATGAACACGCTGATGTTCCTTCATCCACTTACGGCGTCGCACCTCGAAGTGGCAAAGAGCGTGCTGGGCTTCGAGGTGCTGGGTCCCATTGAGAAGCGGTTGGCGTGTGGGGATATGGGCGTGGGGGCCATGGCTGAGTGGGAGAGCATCGTGCAGGACGTCGTGCAGAGGTTTGGGCTGGTGCAAGAGGTGGGAGAGGTGAGCGAGGGGGGAGAGGCGGGAAGAAGTGGCTCGGATGATACCAATGTCGATGCCAAGACAGAGGCGCAAGCTGCATCGTGAGAGCGGACACCTGAGCCAGCGTATAAGCGGAAAGTATACTTTTCTACTGCATTCTATCGTACCAACTATGCTATTTTCCCCGTCCTCTGGCCTGCCGTGTTGTGACCTCCTGTTCAAGCGCTTGATTGCGCCGCCGCCGCCGCCGCCGCCGTATCCCCTTCTGCTGACTTCGACGCAGTAGTCCCTTCCTCTACTTTGCCCACGACGCGCGCAGGCGATCCCACTGCAATACTATAATCGGGTACATCCCTCGTAACAATTGACCCAGCCCCAATTGTACATCCTCGCCCGATGGTCACGCCCGCGAGGATAGTGACGCCGCCGCCGATCCATGAGTCGCGCCCGATGGACACGGGCAGGGCGCGTTCTAGGCCGGCTGTGCGCTCGGCTAGAGCCGTGGTGTGTGTGCCGCAGTAGATGGAGACGCTGGGGGAGGTGGCGGGGGAGAGAGGAATTGGCACGTGTGAACAGGCCGCCCGAGTGGATATGTCTGAGTGTTCTGACGCGCGACACGGACTCACTTGGGACCAAACAGGACGCCAGTGCCAATTGTGACGGTTGCGCAGTCAAGGATGACGGTATTGAAGTTGGCATAAAAGGAGCCTTCTAGCTTGATGTTTGTGCCGTAGTCGCAGTAAAAGGGGGGCTGCGTGGGGGCGAGGCGAGTGAGCGCAAATGGTCAGTTCGCAGTAGTGGTATCTACTGCGGGGGTGTGACTTGGCGCCAAACATACCTCAATCTCTACGTATTTGAGCCTCCCCTCGTCCACCTCGAACAAGTCCGCCAGGAGCTTCGTGCGCTCTACACTCCCCACACCGGGTGCAGCCTCTGCATCAGCGTCCGCATCGGCCTGATCACTCCCTCCAATCCCCGATGCCTTTTGCCCCGGTGTGAGATCCGGTGGGTCAAAGTCCGATGGACCCGTCTGGTTGTACCGCAGGAAGAGGCGGCGCGCTTTCAGGCGAGCGCGTACCAGCGCGGGCTCGTTGGCGAGGTAGGGTAAGCCGAGGTGCGATTTTTGAGTCTCGCTGAGGGTCGAGGAGAGGGGACCGTGTAAGGCGTCGATTTGGGCGAAGCGGGCGGCGTTGTTGGCCATGGTGGTTGGAGGTGGAGGGCGAGGAGATGATAGTGTTGGAAAAAAGGTATGTACGGATCGATGGTGAAGGTCTGCAATCGGCGAGCCAAGACTTGGCACCGGCCCAGCGATGCACCTTCGCACGGGCCAACGCGGCATTCCGTCGACGCGTGTCGCGTCGCCGCGGCTTTTTTGTCTTTGTTCTCTCCGTTGCTGAATAGACCAGGACGCGATTGAATTGCTTCCGCTCTCTCTCCCTTCTCATTTGAATCACGGCTCTTTCCGTCGAAAGACTTGAGCTTGTACTTGCAATAGCCATGTGACTGAATGATGACTCCGCGCGAGTCGAGGGCTTTACTCTTCCCTCTCACTTTCCTTCTTTCCTTTCATCTCCGCTTCGTCACAGCATGACACCTCACAGCATGACATCGGAACCTCGAGCTTCGAAACGGGCCAGGCGAACCCCTTCACGCAAGCAACCCGCACGCGTGCCAAGTCGCCGACAGCCCTTAGCTCGGCGCTTCCCAAGAGAGTTTCTGAAGCGACAAGGTGCTCAGCATATAGTCGGCCTCCCTGCTGGCGGCGTTGCCCACTTAGACCTCGAGCGACCCACCAACCATGGGCCAACCATCTCCCAGCTGCCTTGCGAGCTCCTGGTCCTCATCTTCTTGCAAGCCGTAGACGCCCGAGAGGAGGTCGAAGAGCTCTGGAAAGCTGTGATCGCGATCGCAGGCGTCTGCCGCCGCTGGCGAGCCGTCGCGTATGGCACATTTGGTATACCCACCCGTTGGCGCGATGCTCGCTTCCCTGTCATTCCAGAAATGCGTCGAGGCGGGAGTCACTATGGTCATATGCTCGCGCTGCGCACCGCTTCGGGCAGCATCACTCACGCAAAGATCAAGGGCTACTATGACAAGACTAGCCACGACTACCAGATCACGGAGCTCAGTGCTTCTGTCAATTCCCTCCTCGACCTCAAAGTAGACTACGGCTTCAAGCAGTTTTGGTGTACTTGCGACTTTGTAGTATTCAGTGTCCTCTATGATCGTGAAAGCGACTTTAGTGCGGAGCAGAGCGAGCAAGACAAGGCAGTATACAACTTGCTCGAACTCACTTGTCGAGCGTCCAACCTCAGGCGCCTGTCCTTTGGCCTCGACATCGACAGCGCTTCCAAATTGGTATACAGACTTCCGCGCAAATTCTCAGCGAGGCCCACCGAGGTCATACTCTATGCTCCCTTTGCCACCACAAACGGGACCGGGTGGCCGCAATTCAAACAAGAGGCAGACACATTCTTGACGGAGCTCTGCTCCAATGTGGACCGCCTCTCCTATTTGGACAATGGCATAAAAGACGCTGCGTATTGGCGCCGCTGGACCTGGAATACCCTACTCAGTCGAGCCCCCAAAATGCGCTCTTTTCGCCTCAATCTCCCTGACAGCTTGAATGCAGACACGAAGGCTGAGCTCCAAGTTCGACCCGTGATCTCCTTTCCCCTCGTCGAAGAAGCCAATATCAACAGCCTCGGTACCGAGATAGAAAGCCCGTCGTGGCTCGCCCCGCTTCGATTTGAGCTGCCAAAGGTGCGATCTTTGGCTACCAATGTGGCTATCGCAGGTAAAGTCAACGCACCCATTCTCCAAAACGCGCACGTGCAAATCTACAGCACAGAAGACTTTGACGCCTTGGTCAAGGTCATCGAAGCGTGGTCGCACGTGGAGTGTTTCACGGTCTGCATCAAGGCAGGCCTAGACCTCGCTCAGTCTATCATCGACGCCTTGGTTCCGAGCCACTGCGGGAAGCTGCTTCTCCCCCGTTTGCGCTACTTGGGCATCATCGTTGCCGCTCATCAAGTCTACGAAAAACCGCGCTACCTCATGGACGAGGAAGAGAAGGCAAAAGCAGAGGCAAAGGCCCAGCGCCGCCAATATTACCCCTCTGACCCGGAATGGGTGATCAACCCACCCAAAAGCAGGGACAAAGTCACGCGGATCAACTTTTGGAGGCAGCTCGGTAGGCAGGGTCAGAACTTTCTTGCGTTGGACCTGCAGGAGCTCCAGTCGCAGCGCAGGCAGCTTTATGAGGGCCAAGTTGTAAGTGTTAGGGTGCAGTGACGCTGTGCCGAGAAAGCCTTTGACACAGACACACTTCTATTTCTGCAGGTCTCAAGAGAACACCATGTCATCTCAGGCCCCTGCGAGACTCTCCGCTCCATCAAGCTGCAAGGCATCGAATTTGACCCCTCCGAATGGTCTGCATTGCAGCGCACCTCGGACGCATCCCTCAGCTGCTACCCTGATCCCACCGAAAACGGCCTATGGCTGCAAGTCCACAAGCGCATCAAGGCAAAGAGGAAAGTCTGGTGGTACTACCGCGCGCTCCGGGTTGTCCTTCTCCGTGATAGGCCCTCTGGCAGGTACTCGTACAACAAGGAGCGCCGCACGGCTAGGCGGGGGAAGCGCGAAAAGCGCGCAGCGAGGTTGAACCTCCCTTTTGCCTGTCGTAGGGCCAGGCGCTGCAGGGCGCCTCGCTAGCATGTTCAGTCGTGGAAAGGGAGATATCGGTTGGCGCCCCGCCCCGCCGCAGAACGCGGCAAGCGCGGCGTCAGAGGAGGGGATGTGTGCAGCGGGTTGGGGATGAAGCACAATCGTGCGCAGCAAAGGCACATCTGAAAGCTCACAGAAACTGGTGGACTGAAGAATCAATTGATTGACTGAGTGTAGACTTCATGTGGCGCCGCTTCCTTCCTTGACACAATGACCGCTCGCATCCTCAAACGCTCGCATCTACCTCTGCCTCTTCCCCCTCGTCATCGCCGTCAAACAACCCCGCCTCCGCCGCCATGTCCGCGACGAGGTCATGTTGCAGCGCAGCCAGACCCTGCAGCAGCTCCTTTGCTCCCGCCGCGCCGGTACCGGTAAAGCCCTGACCGCTGCGGGCCTGCTCCAGGAAATGCCTCAATTTGCGGTCGTACTGGATGAGACAACAATCCAGACCATAGCTGTGTCAGCCCCCGCTCCCATCCCCGACTTAGGTATCACTCCGCCACTCACCTGCAAAAGGATCCGCACGTGCGTCCGCGTCGGCCCACCCGACTTACTGCTCCTTCCCGTATCGCAGAGCATCTGCAAATCAGCGGAGACTTCAAACGCACGTGCAACGAGCGAGTCAGGTAGCGCAGAGGAGGACCTCGCGAGTTGTAGGCCGTACTGTCCTTTAGCTGGGACGGGGCCATCGACGAGGCGGTACTGGAAGCGTAGGGCGGGCTTTCTCTCCGCATTGTTGGGCGCCCCTCCGCCAGAAGGCCGCGAAACATCTACGAGGAGGTTCCGCAGTGCAACGCCCTTGTAGGGCCGGAGCGTCTCTGCGAGTTCTGTAAAGTGCGTGGCGAAGAATACATTTGCGCGCGCATCGAGGAGTCTCTCGCTGATTGCGTGCGCTAGGCCTAGGCCTTCCTGCGGGGAGGTGCCCCGCCCGAGCTCGTCGAGGAGTACGAGGCACGCAGGCGACGCGAGGGGCAGGATCGAGGCGGCGGCGCGCATCTCCGCTGCAAAGGTAGAGAGGTTATGCTCCATGTCGTCGTTGTTTGAGAGGCGCGTGAGGATCGCGCTGTACGGACGAAAGGACGCATAGTCTGCGGGGACGAACGAGCCAATGCTGGCCATGATGGTTAGGAGGGCGACTTGTTTCAGGTAGGTCGTCTTCCCCGACATGTTTGGGCCTGTGATCAGGGAGAAGAAGGTGTCGGAGTCTGCGAACGCGTCGTTGGGGACGGCGGGACCGTTGATCGAGCTGTGCAGAATGGGATGGCGGCCTGCCCTGATCTCCAAGCTTCCGGTGAACTCCGGGCGGATGTACTTCTCGCGCCTTGCTTGCTCGGCAAAGGCGCTGAGAAGGTCAAGCAGGGCGATGGCTTCGGAGACCTTGTACAGCGTTCCGACTGCGTCGATGAGCTCAGCGCACAGGTTGTTGATGACATTATCGCTGAGTAGCAATACCTCGTCGAGGGAGTCTTTCAGACGACGATTGAGCTTCTTCAACTCGAGCGTAGACATTGTAAAGGTGCTTCCCCGCTGCGTACGGGTAATGTTCACGAACCCCTTGGCGGCGAGACCAGAGGGGACGTGCTCGGCCTTGAGCTCGAGGACGTAGCCCGTAGGCGTGAACTTCAACTTGAGGGGCAGGGCATGTTCCTCGGCGAGCGCCTCGGAAAGCTGTATGATTTCTTCCGAGTTTTCGCGGTACGTGGTACGGGCAATGTCGAGCAGCGGAGTGTGGTTTGCCTTGACGGCGAAGATTTTGGCGTTGAGTTGCCCGATGCCGCCTTTGCCGTGCGTGAGGTCTTGATTAAGACAGGCAGACATTTCTTCCAAGAGCTGGTCGAGCTCCTCTGCCCTCAGAAACTGCGCGGGGCGAGGCAGTTCCGCAGTGTTGAGGGTCAGATGTGGGACGAGAGCCAAGCAGCTTCTGGGTTTGAAACGCACCTTTTCTACAGCGCTCAACACCGGTGAGCTGGCACCAGCCAGAGCCATGCGGACTGCCGGAAGCGACGGATTCAAGGAGTCAGCGCATGTGCGGCAACGTCTTCGACTTCCAGGCTGCCACTCACCCGAACCGACAGCGGTCAGAAAATGCTTCAGACCAAGGAGATGTCGCAATTTGTTCTCTGTGACCTTGGGATTGTGCATTTGGCCTCGAGGTCCAGCTCGACCAAGGGACAAGAGTCCCGCGACGGTCTTGTCAAGGTCGACCTTGGAGCGACCGAGCGTCTCGAGTGCTTTGCGGATAGCGTTGTGGCGGTCCTGCGGTGTCGAGGAGGTCAGGTGGCAGAGAGGTGTGAGCGGGTATTCAGACCATTGAACACAAGTAGGCACGTACCGTCGCCTCGAACAGCTCTTCCACAGCGTCCAACCGACCGGCAATCGTCTCAGCGTCTGCAGAGTGTCATATAGTCAGTTCTCAGTCGCCGTATTTGCATCTGGCCAAAGTCTCACTTGTTAGAGGCTGAACGAGATTCATCTGATAAGACGGAGAAGAGGGGTTCGGTCAGACTGCTTGTTGCTTCCTGCGACGCGTGCATGTATGCGCAGCTACCTTGAGCATCCGCATCGCCATGGGCGTGCGGCAGTGATTGAGCAGGCCAAACAGAGTGCCCATGGCGCCACAATTTCGCCCCCTCGGAAGGAGCTCGAGTTGGACCACCGAGACTGGGTCGATGAGGATCGTTCCTGCGAGTAGAGAAGAGCAGAAAGGCAGCTTAGCGCCATGCTGTGCCAGCGATTGCAAAGGTTCTCACCCTCTGGCGGCATATACTGTATCTTGAGCGAGCGAGACAGGAATGCCCTGTCATTGACTGCTTCCAAGTGCTTGAATAGAGCGCAGGTGGCACAGAGGGCCAGGTGTCTGAAAGTCAGGCAGAGTGATGGGTGAGCCTGACTGTATGCCCGTCGACGGCAATCGTGGCACTGCTCACTTGTCACCCAATGCAACCAAGATTGATTCCCTCGTGGTGGCAGTGGCGGTTGCTCCCGCCAGTAGGCCGTTTGGCTCAAAGTCGTCATGCGATGAGTCGGTCAAAAGTCTGTCCAAGTATCCCGCGCCTGGGTGAGTGGGCAAAGGAGGCGCAGATTAGCATTCACGCTTTGCCGAGACGATATATTAGCGATGAGAGACGACCTTCTTTGGAGTCCCAGTGCGACCTCTTTGCTGGAATGACGCCGAGATCCAGAGCCTCCATGATGGATTGGACGAGGATGGAAGGCTGGCCGTGTGCTGAAGCGCTGTCTGACAACTTTCGACCCGCCGAAGATTCGGGCTAAGAGATAGCGATGGGGCGTGGGGGTCAGCGACTCAGTGCAGTCCCGTACCTTGTCAATCTTCAGCTCGTGCGCCACTGCTCACCACCAAGACGGCGCATGGAGGATGCAAAGCGAGGTGGTGCACGACGCGCACGTATGTCTGCGTGTCAGAGAACTGTGAGGCTGACGGGACCTGGTCAGCAGACGGGCCAAGTGTGAGCACTGCTTCGAGCCTCGACGTTCATCACCTCGGTCAAGACGACTAGCCCTAAGAGATGTGGCCGAGTAAAGGGCAGAGAGTGCAACTGGAACCCGTTGAGCTCGGCGCGTGACGTGACTATATGCGCGTGCACCACATTGCCTCTAACCTGTTTCTTGTTCATACGCTGCTATACCGATGGTGGGAGCTTCTCCTCTGCCCGACTGCTCAAATACAGCGCAGACCCAACTGCCGTCTACCTCGAGGTCGGCGAGCGTGCTGCGGCCTGTACCGGGTCTGTTGGAGCCTGCGCGCCTAGACGTCGATGGACGCGACTGGGAGGGGCGGGTAGAAGCCGCGGGCTGGGTACTTGCACCACGGTTGACATGCGAGGATGTCGATGTCGACGTAGACAATGGACGCTGTGTGTTACTGGAACTACGGCCGTGCTGGGATGCCGTCGACGTGGACATGGGACGTTGCGTGCTGTTAGAACCATGTCCGCCCCGACTGCGTTGGGAAGCCTCGGACTTGGCAGTGGCGGATGGAAGCCGAAAGGCCGGGCTCATGCGAGAAGACATTGTGGCCGTAAAAAAGGCGAAGTGTCAATCGATTGAAATTCGGGATTGAAACGTGGCCAAGTGGGGGTTGTTTGTGTGGGTTACGGGGTGTTTTGATGGATCGCAGCCTTTGTCTTGGATCGGGAGGGGCGGCGTGTAGTTGTGGTGAGCAAGCGGCAAGCACCAATGCACTCTGCGCCGTCCTCGGGCATAAGCCGACAGTGGCGCGTGTTACGCCCGAAGGTTGTGTGGGCCAAGGCTGCTGCTCCACATTCCCGCGGGATGCTGACCTGACGGCGAGACCCAGAGCAGGCAGGCAAGCCAAAGGCCGGCAAGAGGGAAGGCTGAGCAACGTCTTCGAGGTGGGGCGGAGCTAGGGTGGTGTATAGTACAATGTATATATACCGATCAGCCTGACTGGACCCATTCCATTACCCAAAGTCGCCCGCCTCCACACCCCCATGATCTTCTCGCGTTCTCTGACTCGCATCGCACCAACTTCACCCCCCACTCATCGAAACATTTCCACAACGGCATCCCTGCTCAACAAAATGAAGCCCATTCAAGTCTACACATTCGGCACTCCCAATGGCTGGCCCATTACAGCTGCGCTGCACGAGCTCAAGGCGGGCAACCCTTCTCAAGAGCTCAAGTGGGAGACGCACAACATCGACATTATGAAGAATATTCAAAAGGAGCCCTGGTTCCTCAAGATCAACCCCAATGGCCGTATCCCCGCAATTGTTGACCCAAACCACACGTCCGAGGAGCACCCAGAGGGATTCCCCGTGTGGGAGACCAGTGCCATTCTCCTCTACCTCGAAAAGAGGTACGACCCTGCCCATGTGCTCAGCTGGGGCACCGAAGAGGTGTCCGCCGACAAGGCCGACGAGCTCAGGAGCGAGGTTTTGCAGTGGATGTTCTTTGCTCATGGTGGTGTTGGGCCCATGCAAGGTGGGTGGTGGCGTCAATGACTGCGCATACATCGGTGCTCCTGGATCAATTGCTGACGGTTTCCACTGAATGCCCCACTTCTACCTCGTCGTCGTCGTCGTCGGTCGTCCCGCACAGGCCAAGCCAACCACTTCCGCATGCAAGCCGTGGGTGACTCCAAGAATGTCATCCCTTATGCTCTCAACCGCTACCTCAACGAGACGAAGCGTCTGTACGAGGTCCTCGACTCGCGCCTGCAGAGCCGTGACTACCTCGTGGGGCCCGGACGAGGCAAGTACTCGTTGGCGGACATCAAGGCGGTGACTTGGGTCTTTGCTCATCCATTTGCTGGTATCCCACGCAAGGACCTGCCCGAGAATGTCAGGAGGTGGCTCGACACGTGCAAGAAGAGGGACGCATTCCAAAAGGGCATTCGCGACCCAGAAGAGGGCTTCCTCGTCAAGAGCATCTTGTCCGACGAAAACTGGGTCGCTGAGATGCCGCAGTTGTAGGCGCGCGCGGCGACGCTTGGAAAAAGGGATGAAATTCATGAAACGCAGATGTTCAAGAGATCTCAGACGGAGGATTGCAAGTCAGATTAAATGAAAAGATATTGTAGCTTGCCCTCACTCAATTGCCTGCCACCCGCGTCGTCTTCCCACACGCGCGCCCCCGCATTTGCACTGTACGCGTCCGTCTGTCTGGCAGTCTTGGCCTGCCTGGGCGCGTCTGGTCGCCGCCCCACGCGCGGCGAGGCGTCGAGTGACTTGTAGAGGCACCCTTTTCCTCTCTATCCATTATCAGTCAGCTTCCAACCTAGCCTTGTCACTTCTCTCAAGTCCCTTTTACCTCATCGCCCCACATTGTACTGATAGCGCCTCCCATGACATAGCATACACAGTGTACTCTACTGTAATTCCGTCGCATCTTGCCCTTGTCTTCGCCCCACCCCCCCCCACTTTGCACCCACGACACGACGACGACGATGTCCTCGACGACGTGGCTCGAACTCTCTCACATCCTCGGCTCGGCCCCGCCTCCGCCTCCACCCTATCTGAACGGCTTCCCTCCTCCCCCACCTTCCATCAACGCCCTCGCATTTGACAGCACTGCAGACCTCCTCTTCACTGCCAATTCCAATGGCGGTGTATGCAGCTGGTACGGCCCAGGCTTGGCCCGGTACACTGCATGGAAGGCAGACGTCCGTCACACGGTACCCATCACAGTCCCGGCCACGACGACGCCTCAACAGAAGAGCAGCGGGAGTGGCAGCAGTGGAAGTAGCAGCAGCCCCACGGGAACCGACGACGATGCAAAGGGACCGTCATCATCCCCGTCATCGTCATCACCGTCATCTGCTGCTGCTGCTGCTGCTGCGTACAATGTCCCTAGGCGACTACAGACTAGCTGGAAAAAGGCCCCACCCGTGCAGCTTCCGCCGCCTCCAGGGGGTCCAGGTCAAGGAGGCCGGCCGCCTGCAGCTGGACCCTCGGGTATTCGCGAGCTTCACACAGATTCAGGCAACGTCTATAGCGTATCCCCCTCTGGTCTCCACTGCGCAACACGCCGTGGAGTGGCCCGCTGGAGCAAAGACGTCGCCGCAATGGGCCACCCTTCTCTTGCTCTTCGCTCCCTATGCCCTTCGGCTTCCCACGCATCGAGCTCAGAGATCGTCGTCGCCGGATCCAGCCACCTCGAGCGCGATCAGCAGATCCTCAGCATCAACCGGCACGTGGGCTCCGTCGTGCGCAACGTCTCTGCTGGCGGCAATGTCCTCCAGGTCCGCAAGGCACAGCGATTCCTCCTGTCTTCGACGCAAGGTGGACACATTCAGTGCAGGGATCCACGCTCCCTCGAAGTCGAGCACAAGCTGCATGCCCATCCGGGAGGAGTCATCGATATGAAGAGCGAGGGCAGTCTGGTCTGGAGTGTGGGATGGACGATGCGGTTGGGACATCCCGTCCCCGAGCCACTGATCAAGGGTGTGTATGCGCGCGCGTAGACTGGTTGCGGTGGTGAGGAGTCGTGGTACCAATTTTGCTGACTGGGATCGGTGCGCATACATCCTTCATCTGCACCTGCAGTCCACGACCTGAGATCGCTGCGAGCCCTGGTGCCGATTCCCTTTGCGGCTCCAGGAGGTCCAGCTCTCCTCGACATTCACCCACGCATGAGCTCGACGGTCGTCGTGGCCGCTCCTCAGGGCGCATGGCAGATTGTAGACATGAACAATCCCGGCGAGGCAGGATTCTATCAAATGAGCCCGTCCAACAGCAATTCCATGCTCACCTCGCTAAGCCTGTCGCCCTCTGCCGAATACATTGCCTTTGGCGAGGCAGATGGGAGCGTCCGTCTCTGGTCGACGTCGGACTCGGCCGCCGCTCTCAACCATCCAGAGACAATGGCCAGCGCACCCAAGTTCAATCCCTTTGGCTCACAGCCGCCAGAGATGCCCGATGGCCCCGAAGTGTTGCCTCGCCACATCGATTGGACAGCAGATACGCCCCTGTCTTCGGTGGGTCTGCCCTACTACGACAATCAGCTCCTCTCCGTCTTGCCCTTTGAAAACTATGCCGCCGAGAGCTCGCCCCTCTTCAACCCTTTTCCACCCAAGATCGACTCGGGCATCCTCTCTACTGTCCGCACAGCAGACGGCGTACACTTTGCACCCCTCCCACGGCATCTCCGAGGCAGGCGAAATGTCGTCCACGTCACGGGGCGTGGTTTCCCTGCAGCGCCCGGCCGCCCATTTGGCGCACGTGGACATGTGGGCGAGCGTCGGACCGCCGGACCCAAGACGCCCATGTTCCGCAGCGAAAAGTTCAAGGCACAGCAGCAGCGCAACCACAGCAGTACCGACGAGGGCGACGAAGACGAGGATGTGGATTCGAGTGATGCAGCCCGCGATTCGGGAGCGCCGACCTTTTGGCGGAAAAAGGACATTGTGTACAGCAAGTTTGGCGTCGAGGACTTTGACTTTGAGTGGGTATACTGCGGTGCTTGCGAGTTGACTGTTCCCCTAGCTGGTGCGCGCCTGCTAAACCTCCTCACCCATCCCCCTCTTCACCCACCCGCGCCTTCCACCCAGGTACTACAACAAGACGTCTCAATCCGGCCTCGAGACGCACATCCCGAATTGCTACCTTAATTCGCTGCTGCAATGCTTCTTCCAGCTGGCCCCGCTGAGAGCATTGTCCGAGATCCACACCCTGTCGGGCGGCAAGGCCCGCTGTGAAAGGGAGGACTGTCTACTCTGCGAGGCTGGATTCCTGTTCATGATGTTGCGAGACGCACGTGGTACCAATTGCCAGGCAACAAACTTCCTCAGGGCATTCGGCAAGAGCGGCAGAGCAGTGTCGCTGGGGTTGATGGACAGTGACACCACATCCTCTTCTCTCAGCTCAGACGTGGCGTATGCCAACCTCATCCAGTCGGTCAATCGCTTCCTGCTGGACGCCATGGCAGCATCCTGGGCAGAAATGGCCGTCGTGGCCCATGGCGACGACTCGCGCGCAAGTCGCAAGAGTCTCCTCGAGGATACCTTGGCGCCCACTGTCAAGGTCAGCATGACGTGCATGTCTTGCGGGCACGTGGCCATGCGCCCTTCCAAGGCCCTCGTCGTCGATTTGCTCTATCCGCGCAAGTCTCCCTCGAATGAACCCGCTCAACCCTCCGATTTCGCCTCTGTCCTCAAGGCGTCGCTTCTCCGGGAAAGCGTCACAAAGGGCGCATGCAAAGGTTGTGGCAGCCCAGGCGCCAACATTCGCTCGCGCAGGGAGCTGCCCGAAGTCGCGCTCCTCCCACAGACAATCAGCGTCAATGCCAACATCCTCACCGAGGCACAGCTGCGACTTTGGCTCGACGGACCGTCTGTCAAGGATCGGCCGCGCAGGCAATATCTGCCGTCTCGCATCAGCATTTGTCCAGGAAGCAAAGAGGGAGAGCAGCCAGCGATCAAGGCACTCGCCGATGACGAGACGTCGCCAGAAGGATGTGCAGTGTATCGCGTCAAGTCGATGGTCGTGCAAGTGCAGGCACCCAAGGAGCGCTCGCACCTCGTCTCCGTCGCGCGGGTGCCCGACGCACCCGATGATGTCTCGTCCCCAGCTACGTGGTACCTCTACAATGACTTTCTGGTTCGCAGCATCCCCGAGGAAGAAGCGCTCAGCTTCCCGCCTTCGGCGTGGAAAGTTCCTGCTGTCATCTTCTTTGAGCGCAACGATGCTCAGCCGATGGACTTGCAGTCGATTCCGTGGGAGCGCGATATGAGCGTTCTGACGGAAGATCTCAACGAAAGCAGGTGAGTTCAATGCACGCGGAGACTGCTGCCGTTACGCATCGCTCACGCTGATTCCCCACCCTCCCCTCCCCTCGCAGACATCGCGATCCGGCTTGGATCCGCCATCGCGTCCTTGCGCCAGACGAGAACCCAACACCAGGCACGCTCGTCAGTATCGACGCCGAGTTTGTCGCTTTGAACCCCGAGGAGATGGAGCTGAGTTCGACGGGTACGCGCTCCTTGATCCGGCCAAGTACCATGTCGCTAGCGCGAGTCTCGGTTCTGCGCGGCCAAGGCCCAGACGAGGGCGAGCCCTTCATCGATGACCACATCTCCACGCAGGAAAAAATCTTTGACTACCTCACGCAATTCTCGGGCATCGTCGATGGGGATCTGGACCCTTCGCGCTCGCGTCACACCGTCGTGCAGCAAAAGCTTGCCTACAAGAAACTCCGGCTGCTCGTAGACTGCGGCTGCACCTTTATAGGACACGGCCTGAAGAAGGACTTTCGCATTATCAACATCCACGTCCCGCAGCGGCAAGTCATCGATACCGTCGACCTCTTCTCCTCGACGAGCCAGGCGCGGAAGCTCTCACTCAAGTTCCTCAGCTGGTTCCTCCTCAAGGAGAGCATCCAAGGTACAGGCCCCAGCGCCAGTCCATCCAAGGAAGACGCGCGGATGCTCGTCGACCCCAGCGCGAGCGGCAGCGGCAGTACACCGCCCGAGACGACACCGGCCCCCGTACAGGGTCACGACTCGATTGAGGATGCGCGCGCGGCACTGCACCTGTACAGGATCTACGAGACGTTCCAGCGGGATGGCCGGCTGGAGGACGTCCTGGAGGATTTGTACGAAGAGGGGAAACGTCTTAATTGGAGGCCGCCCCCGGCTACGGCCGCACAGTCGACGGATACGAGGAGGATGGCGGCTAGTGCTGCGGCGAATGTGAATGTGGGCAGTGGAGGGGGATGACGTGATGTGATGTGATGTTGCGGCCTGCGTGGGAATAAATATGATCTAACTTGTGCTTTGAGGGTGTGCTCCATTGGTGGTATGATCCCTTCCGTCTGCGCGTCGGTCGGATGGCTCCCTTTTCTATTGTGTCTCCTCTCTTCGGAGAGGGCGCTGAGCGTCTGACCGCTGGCTGATGCCCTGGTGAGTCCGGAGAGTTGAGTGACCCTACTTGCGTTGAGCTTGGCCGCACGCACTCGGCGCTGACCTCACATCACTTCCCCTCAGTCCTCACTGTATGCTTACGCTTCTGCTTATGCTTGACGATGGCGGCTGGCAGCTGAGTTCTCATTTACAAGAACGGCGCCGCACCCACCCCTTTCTTGCCTTTTTTCGCCCAGCGGCAGTTGCGCCCTCGCAGGGCGGGAGAAGTAAGCGAGGACGAGGGAATCATACTGCGACGTGCGATGCGACGCGCTGCGATGCTGCGATGCTGCGTGCAGAGGTAGTGAGTTGATGGAGGTGACGCAGAAGCAATGGTAGGGATACAGCAAGGGTGGGCGAACAGGTGACCAGGAGACAGGACCGAACAAATGCTACAAATCAAAGAGGCGAGCCTTGAGTGGCTCCATGCATGATCACTACTACCAGCCGACATGGCTACGATCAGTTGCATTCCCCCTCTGTCCTGGATAGGATAGGCGACAGATCGAGCCACGCCAAGTACGGGTCGCACGGCGCCAGCGCCTGTCGAGCGCCGGATTGACGAGGGGTATGAGGCTGTTCCGACGAGAGGAGGGGTTACTGAGGCTTGGAGGAGACGATGTTGCTGATAATGGGCAACACGGCCAAAGCACTCAAAGTACTGTGGCGCGACGATTGCACAAACTGCGGAACCTTCATTGCGCAGACGACGTCTTGGTGGATGCAGACGAGGGTCCTCGGATCGGCCAACCGGGCGCCTTCCACACGAGGCCCTTCCGATTGGCAAATGGAACGGGCAATCCCCGTGCGGTGTTTGCTGTCTTCCTTTTGCGGGCCAAGTATCGTCTCTGTTCTGGCGACCAGTACCAGATGTGACCTGCGCGCTTGTAGGGTAGATGTAGCGCAACGTCGCGACCGATCTTCCCGTTGTGTCTTTCGCGAATGAAGACGGTGCGTAGCCCGCGATAGAACCACCAGGCTTTCCCCCTCGCTCTAATGCACCTGCGGATGCTCGACCACAGGCCGTTCCGAGAGGGGTCGGGATAGCACGTGACGCTCGTGGATGTCATGCTGCGCTGTATGGCTGACCACACCCAGGGCTCAAATTCAATGCCCTCGAATTTGATGGTCTCGAGTATCTCACAAGGACTGACTTCGCTGGAGGTCTGCAGGTGAAGGAACCCTGGACCTGTGTCAGTCCAATCCATGCTCACTGTAAGCCGCGACTCCGCGGTAGCGGACCACGCGCCTCACTGACCTCATGCAAGCGTTTCCGTTGCGATGTTAGCTGTTCTAGGTCGAGCGCAGTCAGCGTCTGGAGCTTCTGACCGCACTCTCGCCAGCCTTTTCCAAGAGTGTTTGTCTGCGTCAGACCATGGTTGCTTGGCCCATGCGATGTCGCGGTGGTCACGGCCATACCGCCATGTGCAAGCTGCGGTGGCGATAGCGCCAACGCTACGAAATCGATAATGCCTTGACCACTCTGCGATGTCGACGATGCCGAGATGGCGAAGACGCGGGAGCCGCAGGACGTTGCAGCGGCTGGGTGTCAAAGCATGGATGATTGTCGAGGACATGTCCATGTGCGTATCAATACATGTCGTGAGGCATTCGAGGTGAGTCCACGAATCCATCGTCGTAACCAGCGCGTCTGCGTCTTCACAGCGTTCGATACGTATGAAGGCTTGACGCAGCATTGACAGAGAGGACGTGTTCATATAGGCATCCAGCCTTGTGCATCGCACGTGTACGAGTGAAGCGTGCATCGCGCCAAAGCGCAGCGCTGCCAAATACCGTCTCTCGCCACAGGCGACAGACGCTTGCAATCGAGACGACGGAGGTCCAAACCCGATCCACCTGGTCCTGGAAGTCCAAGACCCGAGAGAAGATGTCTAGAAGGACTTCGACTGGTAGCCTGGCGGCCACTGACTCGAGAGGGAGCTCAACAGTACTTACGGAGATTTGGGGCAGGCTGGGGCTCAGGTGCATCGGGCGCATCGAGAGTGCATGGAGCACGTGGGCGGTCCGCGATGAATTGCTGACGGGCGTAGCGAGGTAAGGCCGCAACTGACCTTTTGATGAATCTGCGCTCCAAAGACCGTTTTGCAGCCCGTCGAAAGAGAGGATGGCAGTGCTCCCATGTGCGCTTGGCGCGTACTGTCTTTGTTCCCTGGGTGACAGACCGACGCATGGCGTGGCGGGTTCCTTGGCAGCTACCACATGGATTACTGCGGGCACGTCCTGACTGTGCGAGGAGGGTGACAGTCGCGACAGGCGCAAAGTTGCGTGCGAGTGATTCCCGTGTGCTGCTACAAGCGCGTACCAGGGTGTACCATCCGGACCCGCCAGCGTAAGCCGAGACCGGTCACGTGACATGATGATCCAGCACTTGTGATGTCTGGCAACGGTCCGAGCCTTGACCATGGCCTGAGCAACGGCTTTAAAATCTGGTCAAGGATTGCATTGTGTTGGAAAGTCCGTCCATACGAGGTGATCCCCACCTCTTCTCCTTCTCAAAATGCTGCGTGTCGTGCACACAGAGTGGTGACCGCACAGGCGTGCTTGCCAAGTTGCGGCGTCTGTGGGAGGGGGTTGGGGTTGGGCGGCCTTGGCTGGCTTGGCTGGCTGGCTGGGCAAGTTCCCACGAGGCCGGCCCTGCACGCCAGCCTGCAGAGGAGAGGGCATTTGCTGGCAGGCGCGCGAGCACGCGACTGGGCTTCGCTACGGCTCTGCTGCCGATGCCGCATGGGGCGGACACTTTCGCGGCGGGCGGCGCGTGGGCGGCGGGCGGGCGGCACAGAGTCTGGGTCACCGCAAATGGGCCGCTGCCTCAGTCACGCCACCCTCTCTCTGTCTCTCTGCCCCCAACGCCCAGCCCGCAGATACACCCAATTCTCAACGATTCAGAGGCCAGTGCAGCCAGACTACCTACGACGAAGCACACAGACGATCACGGCACGCCACAGACGACAAACGAAGGGGGTTCAGATTAGACAAGAGGACCCTTGTGAAGAAGAACAAGGAGGAATCAGAGACAGAGCGTCTTGGGTCGGTCGTGACGACCTGAATTTGAATAACGGGAAATGGCCGCTGCGAGGCTACCTCACCACGACCACCGCCAGGACCACGAGGACCCTGAGAACCAAGAAGAAGAAGAAGAAGCACACGCCTCGCTCCTCGGCAAAGGCAGCGTCAACCCCGCAAATCATTTACCCCCGATCTTGGCTCAACCCCCGCATCCGCCGCCGCCGCCGCCGCCGCCTCGTCGCTCCCCGCACTCGTCTTTCCCCACAGAGCCGGCTCCTTACCCCGCACACCCAGACGAGGAGCGCGACCGCGATCGCGACCGCGCAGCAGCAGCAGCAGCAGGTGGGCCCAGTGGCGACCTTCTCCACTTTCACCCTCATCAATTCCATCGCCTGCCACGACTCCACCTCTTGCCTCCCCACGACACCTATCACCGCATGGCCGACGACAGAAAGATGCCGCAGCCCCACATTAGCCCCGGCCCGGTTCACCAGTCACAGTCACAGTCACAGCCACAGCCACAACACTACTCGACGCTGCCAAGCCCTGGTCCTTCACCCGTCTATGCTCATCGGCCGCCTCAGCATCACCACCACCAGCAACAGTCGCAGCATCACTTCAACCCCCACCACCAGCTTCCATTCCATCCATCTCCCGCCTCTTCCTCGGCGTCTTCCCCGCATCAGTCCCAACAACATTCATCTGAGCAGCACCACCACCACGTAGCCCAGTCTTTGCCCCAACGCGGCTCAAATGACGATGCTCTTTCTTCGCTAGCAAGTGCTGCGACGGCACTTTCTGCCGCCGACGATCGCAGCAGCAGCAGCAGCAGCAGCAGCGAGCTCCACCACCACGCACGCGCACGCACACGCACGGAAGCGGATGCAAATCCCCACGCCGATTACCAGCAGGGCCACCACCATGCTCGCAGCTACAGTCACGGCTACAATGTCCCGCCGTCCATTCACGAAGCGCCGCCGCGCGACTCGGCATATCCATCAGCCTCGTCTGCCACAAGCTCCACCCCAAACACCACGGCAGTCAAGGCGCCCACTGACGCCAACGCCAGCGCAAGCGCAAGCGCCAACGTGACTCCGACGAACTCAAACAAAATCTCATGCCTCGCATGTCGCATGGCCAAGCGCAAGTGCCTCACGCCCGATGTGAATACAACGTGTCGCCGCTGCAACGCCCACCGCCTCGTGTGCGAGTACAGGGAACATCGCCGTGGCCGAAAGAGGAAACAGCCGCTGCCTTCGTCGCCTCACGCTGGTGGTGGTGACGACGATGACGACGAAGCAGAAGTCGAAGCCGTTGCCGTCGGTGCCAGTGGTGATGGCTCACGTCAGCAGCAGGCGCAGCCGCAATCGCATCCTCGCCCGGCTTCATCCACTTCTACTTTGCCATCCACTGCCAAGCCTTCTGCTTCCAAGCGCATAGCCACTGGCAATACCACCAAGGCAGCCAACAATAGCAGCAGCAGCAACAACAGCAACAACAACAACAACAACGACGTCGACATGGCCGCAAACAACACGACGGCGGCGACGTCCGCAGCGGCATCATCGTCTTCGCCTCGATCTCGGCCACGGTCGCAGTCTCAGAAGAAACAGCAGAATGCCTCGCCCCGTCAGGATCCATCTCGCCCACAAATCAATCGTCAACGCCAACAGGCTGTCTCTACGTCGACGTCACCGCACTCTCATCCTCGCGGATCTGCGTCAGTGGGCTCCCGCGTAGCCTCTCGAACACCCTCGCCTCGACCTGCAAAGAAGACGGCCGACATTCACTTTTCGCACGTCATCCCTTCGGAAGGTGACTCGTCGCCCTTTTTGCCGAATCATCGTGCATCGACTGCCACGAAGTACCCACCTCCCCCAAACACGCATGGACCTCCTTCCCTGGCTACCGACCAGGACCCAGACGTCGCCGCCGCTGCTTCCACAACGGATACGGCCGGTGGCGACCCGAACAATGCTTCCAGCTCCCGTCAACACCTCGAATTGCAACGTCGATTGCACATTCACTGCCCAGACCCCGTCGAGGCGGGACTCCTGAGCGACGATGACGCAAGCGAGCTCTTTGAGTTTTACTTCCGGTACCTCAACGTCACCATTGCCATGCTCGACCCCGCCATCCATAGCTGGCATGAATGCCGTCAGCGCTCTTCTTTACTCTTCACCGCCGTCTTGGCCGTCACCTCTCGCATCGTGCGGCCAAAAGTCTACAAGTCGTGCCTCTTGCTGGCCAACAAGCTCGTCGGCGAGGCCGTCGAAGCTGGCACGTGCAACATCGAAGTGGTACAAGCCCTCAACATCTTGGCACAGTGGAAAAAGGCCGACGACTCTTCCAGTTGGCGCAGAGTCGGCTACGCCATCCGCATGGCTCAAGAGCTCAAGCTCCATCTCCGCTCTCCTAGACCACTGCCTCTCGACGAGCGCCGAGCCCGCGAGGTCCTCAACAAGGAGCGCACCTGGCTCAACCTCATCATTGCCGACTACCACTTGGCCATCCATCACTCGCTTCCACGCATGATGGCCGAAGAAGGCGCAGAAGACCCCGCCGACTGGATCACCCGTGATCATCCGCAGATTGTGACACCTGGCGAGTCCGTCTTGGCTCCCACCATTGCCTTTAGTCGGATGTGCAGGCTATATGCCGACATGCTCGCTGGGATGAATGGCGACTCGAGCAATTTGCGCATGCTCACCTGGATCGAGCTCGAGTGGAAGCGATGGCGAACAAAATGGCTCGATCGGCATAAAGACTTCAAGTTTGTGCCGCAGCAGATTTCGACGCTTAAGCTCTTCGATGCCTACTACCAGTTCCACATCTGCGAATACCGACTGCTGTACACCTCTCGCTATCGCTCGCGCGGCCAGCCCCTCGACACGAGTCAACCTACGCCCCTGTCCTTTGCCTTTGGTGACTGCATCGATGCGGCCCTAGGCCTGTCGCGCGTCTTCCAAGAAGACTTTGCGCAGCCAGGCTACCTCACTTACTGCTTCAACCTGACCTGGGTCAGCCTGGCCGTGACGTCCATCTGGCTGACCAAGAATATTACTGCCATGACGTCTGCTGACCGCACTCGCGTCATCCGAGTCCTCACCGACGTTCAGACTTCGACCGAAGAGGCATCACGTACGCCGGACGATATGCCCGCATACATGTATCGGTTACTGAAACACCTGCTTTCGGGAGTGTCGCCAGTCGCCAGTGGTTCTGCGGCTGGGACGTCAAGTGCCACGCAGGCCAAGCAAGGAGAGGGCAATAAAAAGGCCGCAAATGCTGCGTCGGCGCAAGGGCAAGGACAGTCGTCGTCTACCAATGGATCCGTCGATGCGCCAGCGAGGCACTTTACCAACTCGCCTTCCTCTGTCTCCATGGACCATCAGCAGCAACAACAGCAACATCAGCAGCACCAACAGCACCAGCAGCACCAGCACCAGCAACAAGCAATGCAGCCGTCTCATTCGCAGCAACATCAAATCGTCACGCAGAACCTGGCCAACCCCGACAACGCCTTTGGCAGTCTATCGACGCCGCACATCTTTGCCGGTACGATTGGAAGTACGCAGCAGATGATCCAGGAAGACCTCTGGACCAATGTCCTGCAGTCGCACCAGGGTCACCTGGGCATCCCACACCACCTCGGCGGCATCCAAGACAGGCCCTTCGACGCTCAAGCGCACCAACAGGGCGTGCAACTCCCTACCGACTTCCAGCAGCAGCAGCAGCAGCAGCAGCATCAGCAGCATCAGCAGCAGTCTCACATCCCTGGCATGGGCACTGGGTCGGGCGACGCCTCCGTCGGAATCGGCGGCACCCATGCGGCTCAGCAGCACGATCATACCCTCGTCCCCTTCCAGCAGCATCACGCTCAAATGCAACACATGCAAGTTCCGCCTTCCGCACCGCAACACGACCACACGCAGCTCTTCCCTTCGAATGACGACGATATCTGGAAGCTTCTCTTCCCCTCCAAGGACGACTCTCTCTTCCTGTGATGCATATATGCGTGGACAAGACACATTGTACATAAGTATATATGCTCGTGCGTGTCCCAATCATAGCGTCTCAATTTCGGATTGTACTTGTCGAACGACCTGTCCTGTAATAATCATCTGTATATACTCGGCGCTGCACACGCGCTCTGGTGACCTTCGCAATTCCGACAGCGTCTTTGCTCGCATCCGTGTGGGCCTGTGAATGTATGCAGTGCGTCAATTGAAGGAGCTTCTTTCAAGATCCACCTGCCCGTCACTGTGAATAGTGCGTCAGGCAATTGCATGGCCCCATCTTAATGGTGGCAGCAGAGAGAGTCGGCTATATGCTCTCTCTCTTGTCTCCATTGACGAGGAAGGGTAATGTGCAGCAAGTGCCGAGTGCTTCCCTCGAAAGAGAGTGATATTTCTGCGTTCGACAGGAACTGTGTGACGTAAAGTCCGATTGTGAACGGCAAGTATTCCGCGCGTCCAATTGCGGGGGTCTTCTAGGCTGAGGGAAGACCGGCTCTACTCGCAGATAGGGTGAGAGGAGCAGAAGGCCAGGTCTTGCGATAACCCAGTCGAGGCCTCGCAAAGGCCCTGCGGCGATGGCGGCGACCGACACAAGCCCTCTCAGAATGGGTTTGCTCTGGCCAACGAGCTGTGGCTGATTGTACCCAGCCAGAACGGAGCCGCAGCTCGACAGTCAGTCTCGCCCTGCGGCGCACGGAACGATGCTTCCGTCCACACACACGTGATGAGGTAGTGACGTTGCCTGTGTCGGCTTCCGTCCCCGCCCGTGTCATCCCATTAGTCGCCCACTGTTGCGCCCACAACACGTCGCGCACCTGTCCCTTCACAAGTCTCCTCACGCCACTTTTACGAAATTTGAACGCTACAACACAACTCACCACTTATCACATCCTCCGACAAACAAACGCATCTGTAGGTCCCCCCAAGCACATCTGCGATGCCATATCAGGACGCTGTGTCCGCCAGCTCTCCGCTTTCGGCCGTGCCTCAGGGCGTCGAGGACCCAGCGATGAACTCTGCTGTACAATACTGCGATACCATCTTCAGGCGCTCTCGGGCTGAAGCCAGGCATATGGGTAGAGAAAAGTCCAGTCTGGATGAGTTCTTACGGCGCAACTTCTATAGCGAGCCATTCATAGGCAACGAGGACGAGCTGCTCGCCGACACCATCGGCAGAAATTGGGAGACTCAGATTTCACAAAACTGGCGGACCGCCCAAATGGCCGACCCCGACAATACAGAATCAGCTCAGACCAAAGCATTGCCCCTTGATGCCACCGCACAAGCAAATGCGACCGAGGGGCACTCAGGTGCTCTGCGCATCACGCCGAGTGGCGGCATGGGAAAGTCACGTCTGATCAGAGAGCTCAACAACATTAATGACTTCACCGTTTTTATGCTGTGTCTCAGAAAAGGTGAGTCGTCACATTTCCTAGCTCAGAAGCGTTGTCGATGAGCTCGACCGTTCAACCACTGCCCTCTCCCGTATCTCGTGCTCACCGCGCCTCGACAGATGGACCCAAGGAGAAGAGCTACTACCCACGCCCTGATACAGAGTTGCGCGACTTCCTCAACCACGCCGAAGGCCCGGACGACCTATCCAAGAGCGAGCGGGCGTTGTACCTCTCCCGAATCGTGCGGGAGGCCAAACCGCTGTACGGCAGTCACTGAAGCCACGCAGGAAACTCTCGACAAGCATGAAAAGGCAGTGCATCAGACAATCAAGAAAGCGTTAGGGCCATATGCCGGATATTTTGCCGTGGCCATCGACGAGGCGAGCGGACTTTTCCCACCCGGGCTTGCCGTCGAAGGTGAAAGGTCCTCTTCCAATGACGTCGAAAAGGTCGTCAAAGGATGCTTGGCCAAAGTCGATCATATCTTCGCGCACAGGGACGAGACGAGCGCCCTCGAGGCCCAACAGGCGCCAGAACGTGCTTGGCTACTATATGCCGATACAAACACAGCGCTGGCCACCATCTCACCACCCGCCCACAAGGCTGCCTCGCCTCGGCTCTTCGTCCGGCAGAAAACGAAGGTCCCACTCTACTGCCCAGTGTCGCTCAACCTGACGCTGCAGAACAGAGTGGTCTCGAAGATGGTCCTACCCAAGCTCAGCCCGAACGACGCGGCCTGTGACTCAATCCTCGCCCGCATCGGCCGCCCTCTGTGGCGATCCGAGATCAAGGCCGATGATGACCAGCTCTCTGGGCAGGATGACTGGGAACCTCAGGAGGAACCGTCTTCGCAGAGCCTCATCGACCACGGCTTCGTGTTGGACAAGCTTCTCGGCCTGCCAGCGGGAAAAGGGGCTCCTGTTGACTATCAATTGATGGCTTTGCTCCATCAAATGCTGGACATCCGCTGCCCATCGACGAAGAGGCTCACCACGCCGTCTCGCTTGGACTATAGCGCCATGATGAGGGAGAGGTTCCACAAGGGCCTCGCAGTCCTGCTCAAGACGGAGAACTAGGGCGAAGTCGTCACGGCGAACGAGCCCATCGTCGTCAAGGTGGCGGCGGCATGTTTCCGCACGGCCGGCAGGGATGAGAAAGGGGTGTTCTTCGACCAGGCCGAGAATGACATCTGAGAGATGGCTCTCCGCAATTTCAAGTCTCATGTTCTCAACGGCTTCGCTCTCGACCACCGGGAGCTGGGCGAGACCAGCGTGGGGCATTCCACTGTACAGCACCCCGCGGAGGCACAAAACAGAGGGGGCAGCGGAACGCGCCGCGCCTGTGTTGCAGATTTCTGCTCGTTCCGACGGCAACACAGGCGGGGCTGTTGCGCTTTCCCTTCTGTTCTGTTCCCCCGTGGGGTGCTTTATTGCGCTAAGCCCCACAAGCTTTTTCGCTCGACGCAGTGGACGTACGTCTTGGTTCAACTCAGGAGGCACCGCTCAGCGTCGACCAAGGGCATGGCAAAAAAGCGAGGGACAGGCAGCGGACGCAAGAAACAGTCGACCGGTGCAGTAGATGGCATGCATTGATCCAGTGAGCGCGATTCTAAATCAAGCAGGCCCTTCTCCGCACCTCCAGCCGTCGCCGGCACCTACGGCCAGGGTTCTTTTGTGCACACGGTCCCTTTGTCCCGAATGCAAGCTTTCTCCATTCAGCATTCAGCGTGTGATACGTGACATGGCGGTTATGGCCAATGAGCGACGCGGCAATGCGTGCATCGCGACTGCCCATGGCGCTGTTTGACGCAGAGCAATACTCAGAGGGAAAATCGCTACCAGTACAGTGACATGGGCTCCGGAGCAAGGCTCATGGATGGCCCCTTTGACTTCTCAAAGGTACCTGGTCAATACCCACTCCTTGTAGTCGGAACCGATAATCGACTCCAAGCTGACGGGCGCAGAGAGGGCCGTCTCGTAAGCGCGCTTGCCCTCTGCGCCTGCGCCCGTGTTCTGCGACTCTTGGAAGACGGTGCCGTCCATGCGTTCGTCGCCGGTGTTCCAGACTGACCAGCCAGCCGAGTTGATGATGGAGCCGATTTTGGTGCGCTGCACAATGGCGCGGGCGCCTGCCATCCATGGCCGTCCGAGGTACCCGCGGCCATCTGGAGCGCTGCTTCCCGAGGCCTTGCTGATGGTGCACTTGTCAATGAGAATGGCAGCGCCATCGCCCTTTTCAAAGTAGCCGGGTGCAGTGACAAAGGACGGGTTCCACTTGCCATTGATGGCCTTGAGGTTGATGGAGATGTCCGAGTTGTAAAAGGCCGACTTGCCTCTGCCAAAGATGAAGTCGGTGCTGCCGAGGATTGCGCTGTTCGCAACGAGTCGGAAGCCGCGGTCGCCCAAGAAGGTGTCGTGGTAGCTTTCGAACTTGCAGGCATAGAAGCCTTGACGGTCAGCACTGGAAGAGACGGCCAATGCAATGGGGTCGCCCGATGCCGTGTTCTGGACATTGAGTCCGATGACGCTGACGCCCGTGGCAAAGATGCCGAGAGTGGCGGTCGCCGGGTCCCCGGAGACCTGGTCGAGGGTAACGCTGTTGAAGACGGTGACGCGATTGTTCTTGTAGTTAGTGTCGTCGGGCGTCTCGCCGATGATGGTAAGTCCAGTGAGGCTAGACGCAATGGTGACTTGCTCCTGATAGCTTCCAGCACGGATGAAGATGGTGCTTCCGGCCTTGGCCTTCTTGACCGCGCCTTGAATGGTGTTGGAATCCGCTGAGCCGGACTTGGCAACGACGATGGCGCCCTCTGGGGGCGTCAATTGGCTCAGTGCATGCGCGAGGGGCGAACCAATGGCAATGCAGGACAGAGCTACCAAGAGCCGGGCCAAAGATGCGGAGAGCATTGTGGGGCAGACGAAAAGGGGCGGACAGAAGAGGATGGATACGCGAGGGCCGTGATGGAGAAGGAAAGGTCCCTGACGACGTGGCGTGAGCGAAGAGGAGAGGAAGTGGTGAGTGAGTGTGTGTGTGTTGGTAGAGACCAGAGCAGCTGTGGTGGGGACAGGAGATTCAAGTAAGCTGGATTTATACGCAGAGATCCGAGTGCGTGGGCTGTGAATGGCGTTAAGAAGGCTCCAGGGTGCTTCGCTCGGAAGGGTGGGAGACCATCGACAATGGGGCCGACCCACTTTGCCAGCGCAGCCGTCAGATAGCAACACCTTGATCGCATGAGTTTCCTTTGCTCTTCAAACTCAGCAGTCGAGAAGTTCTCCGAAGGACAGGAATGCGGGCGGACGCCAGGCCGCCCAAGTGCAGGGATCGCAAGTCCGCTGATCCTGGTTAGAAAAAAGGAATTCTGATTGGTCCCATTTATTGCCGCCGGCCGGCGTCACGGCAGGCGGGCGGCAACGACGGCTTCAACCAGTTGCCGTCGCCTTGCGGAATGAGGGCGGAGCTTTGGCACCGTCGGAGTTGCAGGGCTCGCATGAGTGGGCTGAGTGGGCTGAGTGGGCTGAGTGGGCTGAGTGGATCGAGTGTGATTGGGGCAGTAGCTTCTCATCGGATGAGGGCCACCTGCGCATGGCATTTGGGCTGAGGGCTGATGCCTCTTGTTTCCCACTAAAGTGACTCTGTGTGGGGCGGCTGCGCGGACGGCTGAAGCACCGCCTTGCCACCGAATAAAGTGGATCTCCATGTGGCAGTGGCGGCAGTAGCATTCCACGGATTGAAAGAGCGGTGCGTAGGTGGAATTGATTCCTAGCGCCGAAATCGGCTTGTGCGCATGGCAGCAACGTTCTCACTGGACTTGGATTAGCGAATCTGCGTGCGGCTGAAACTGCAATTGTACTCATTGTTCGCGGCCACTTGCTTCGAGGGAGGGCATTGGCGGAAAGGCCGGAGATGACGCCGAGGATGCTGACTTGGGAGAAAGTAGAGACAAGGCCACTCTGAGGCAAAGTCGAGGTATGCAGAGCCGCTCGGCTACGTAGGAGAGTTCAACGGCAAGGTCCGTGGCCCGGCGGTCCCGATGGGGTAGCTTGCGATGCCAAGGTGGAAGCCAGTTCAGGGCGAGGCGTCATGGGCGAGACGCCGTGGGTGAGACGCCGTGGGCGAGGCGTCTTAGGCGAGTCTGTGTTGTACTAGGGACTCGGCGTGGTCAGTCAGCGGCAGTCCAAAGGGGCGAAAGCGGTGCATTGAGATGTAGCCCCACATGCGCCCACTGGGATGACAGAGCATGGGCGCTGAAGAGTTGGCGCCGGCGCAAGGAAAAAGGCGAAGAGAAGGGGAGGGGTTGAAAGGCAAAGGGCAGCGTGGGCGCCACGAAGATGGGAGAGTCGACGAGCAAAACTGCGATCGAGGACGCCAGGGACGCCAGGGACGCCAGGGGCAAGCAAACTTTGACTGGCGTGGGAGGTGTATATACGCGTGTGCGTGTGAGTGTCTGACGCGGATGAGGATGAACGCCTTGCGCCGATGGCGCCGTCAGTCGGCAGAGTGAGTGGGTCGCTGTGTGCCTCGCTGTGTCGCATGCGCACGGGCGTCGGGTAAGTCGCAGCAACGGGCATCTCGGAGTGCGGTTATTGGACGACGGGCATCTACTTGAGCCATCACGGGGACGCCCGATGGGGCCGGTGGGCAATGGGCGGCTGCAGGGGACGGCAGGGAAGAGGGACCATAAGTTCGTGGCTGCGAGTGCATTGCTGACTGGGTCGAGGACGGGGATCACCCGCCCTCTCGGTGTTTGGCGTCGAGGCGCAGGAGCAGCAGCGGTTGTACGTAGTGCAGTGCGCTGTGCTGTGCCAGTGGAGGCAACACGCTTTTGACGCCGCTGTGCAACGCCTTTGACGCCGCTTCCGCTCAGTACCGCTGGCCTCTTGTTCCCCACGGCGTCATCAAATTGACGTCCCCCATCTGTCCTGTCTGGAATTCGCACGCCGCTCTTGCTGGGCAGCAAGTCCCATCTGGACGGGCCAAAGTGGGCGACTAGTCGGTCACGTGCAACGCGTCGATGCGGAGCAACACGCAGACGTGCAGTAAACGATGTTCCCTAGAAGAACGAGCAAAGCGGGCGCGCGCACCACCGCCTTGGCAGATGAAGCCGGAATGACCGGGGCAAGGCGGAAACGGCAAGGGGGCATTGCAACACAAGCTCGCACCCTCGCACGCGCGTCAAACGACGTCGATGGCCGAATGGCACCCAAGCGAGTCAGGGCCAACGCGAAGAGGAGCAAGACAGAGAGAGAGAGATGGCCGAATCCAGTAGGCGAGTCTGGCACAGACGCGAAATGGCCAGGCACAGACGCGCCAGCCAGGCACTTCGAGAGAGAGAGGCGAGAGCGACGACGCGAGAGGAGCGCGCCCGCGTCCAACACCGAGCAAACAAGCAAGTCGCGGCACCGTCAGAGTCAAAGGGGGCACCCACGCTGCCAATTATAATCCATCGCTGCAAACTGAACTCACCTTCCTCGGATGGAAGCACAGAAAGGCACAGGGCGTCCAGACGCAGACGACGACCAAGACGACAGCGACCGACAGGCAGGCCACGCGCAACTGTCTCACTCGGTCCCTTTCCTCTTCTTCTTTGCGCAGCCTCCTCAACCAAGCCGGTACAGACGAACAATGAGCCGGCAGGCCCGGTGACCAATGACCGGTGCCGATGCTTCTGCACCAGCAGCATGGCCGAGGTTCTAAGACTGCGATGGAGCGTCATCCTACGTTTTGTCCCACTCTGCATCCAGCCCACTCCCGCGCTCAAAAGCGTGGCCAAAGCCGACCATTGCTCCTCACCCTGCCATGCTTGGCACGCTGACCTCACAGCTCCGCAGCCAGAATGCGGGGTAAGACACATTCGCGTCTGTCAATCCCAAAATGGACGGCCCCGCTACCAAGTGCCCATGTGGCCGCCTCTGCTTGGAGGCATCAGGATATGGACAAGGTCCAACGCTTATTTCTCGCGATGATCGGGATGTGACATTGAGTGTGCCCCTCTTTCCCTCCACACACATCTTCCCCGTCTTCTCTCTTCATCCCCCACATTCCCTTTTGAACCTCCGTTTCTGCTTCGAGACTCACTTCTTCCCACCCCCTTAGCTCCTCGCATTCCAGCCGGTCGGCTTTGCGGCTTACACATTCATTTCATCTCGACACTCGTTACACACTTCATTCACTCCTCGACCCCATGCGCATCGCTCTCGGAGCTCTGGCCGCCCTTGCGGCGCTCCTGTGCTCGCAGGAAGCTGCAGCCGCTCAGCAACCAAAGACGATTGCGGAGTTCCTCAAGCAACAAGGCCACTCCTTGGCACACCTCGGTGAAGCCCACCAGATCCCCTCTGGTGGCTCCAGGGATCACCTCTCCTTCACCCCCTCGCAGAACAAGTCTCGGCACGCCCAGGATGACAGTGCCAGCAGTCGCCGCGACACATCGGCTGCGCCAAACGTCCAGGGCCAGGAGCAAGACATCAGGCGCTCCATCTCCCCAGCCTCTTCTCTGCACCGCCTTCGTCATCGCCACATCGCAGCCGCAGCCAACAAGCAGACGCTGCGGTCTCGGGCGCCAGCTGGCAACACGTCGTACCCTCGTGCCCATGGCGGCTCCTGGACCGAAGCCTTTGACCTCGCCAAGTCTCTCCTGGACCAAATGACCCTCGAAGAAAAGGTCAATCTCACCACTGGTATCTCCAGTCCCGCTTGCTCAGGCAACACGGGCTCTGTGCCTCGCTTGGGCATCCCATCCCTCTGTCTCAACGACGGGCCCAGCGGCGTGCGCGGTACTCTCAACGTCTCCCAGTTCCCCGCTCAAATCACCACTGCAGCCACCTGGGACAAGGAATTGACTGCCCACCGTGCTGCTGCGATGGGCCGCGAATTCCACGACCTCGGCGTCAACTACATGTTTGCGCCCGTCACGGGCGGTCCCCTCGGTCGCTCCCCCTTGGGTGGAAGGAACTGGGAGGGCTCAGGGTCCGATGAGTACCTCACCGGGGAGCTCTCGTATGCTGCCGTCAAGGCCGGTCAAGATGCCGGCGTCGTGGCTGTGCTCAAACATTGGATCGGCTACGAGCAAGAGACGGACCGAAACGTTCACACCATCTTGCCCATCTTCCAGGAGCCCATTTCGGCCAACATCGACGACAAGACCCTCCACGAGACGTACGCATGGTCGTTTGCAGAAGCAGTCCGCGCCGGTGGAGGCATGGTCATGTGCTCCTACAACCGTGTCAATGGCACTCACGCCTGCCAGGATGACTACACCATGAACACCGTCCTCAAGGGCCAACTCAACTTCCAGGGCTCCGTCGTGAGCGACTATGGGGCTGTCTACACCCTCGAAGACAGCGTGACGGGCGGCTTGGACATGATCATGCCCGGCAATGGCATCGGGATCGGCGAGCTTGCTGTTCTGCCAAACTACTTTGGCACAAATGGCAAGAAGCTTGCGAAGCTCGTCGAGGATGGCGAGATTGACGAGGCCCTCGTCGATGACAAGGTCCTGCGCATCCTCACGCCCGTTTTCCAGTACCAGGGCCATCCTTCCAAGCTGCCCCCTACGGTCATTGTGCAAAGCACCTCCAGCTGGAGCGGACCGTTCCCCAACGTCCAGCGGAACCATTACAAGGTCATTCGCAAGATTGGCACCGAGAGCATCACCCTCTTGAAGAACAACGTCGATGACGAAGCGCGCGGCTTGCCCCTGCAGCTCCCCAAGCTCAGCAACATTGCCGTCATCGGCCAAGACTCGGTTGCCTCGACGGACAACATGGCGCTGTGTGACAACCTGGGCGAGTGTATCCTCCCTCAAGGTACACGCACCATGGGAGTAGGCTCTGGTTTCACCACGCCACCCTACGTCATTGACCCCCTCAGCGCCATTGAACTGTACGTCCAGGAGCACGGAAGCAACGCCACTGTTACTAGCGCTTCGAGCTTCCTGTCGACCTCTACGGCCGTGTCCCACGCCAAGAAGGCGGATGCTGCCGTCGTCTTTGTCGGCGTCAAGGAAGCAGAGGGTGCCGACCGAGATTCCTACTCGCTCGACTCATTTGACCAAAAGCTCATCGAAAAGGTCGCTGCCGTCAACAACAACACCATCGTGGTTGTGCACTCTCCAGCGGCCGTCGACATGGAAGACTGGATTAACTCTGATAACATCACGGCCGTACTGTACGCATACTACCCTGGTCAAGAGTCCGGCAGCAGTCTCACCCCCATTCTATTCGGCGACGCATCTCCCTCGGGCAGGGTGAGTATGAGGGCGAGCGCCGCACACACGCATCGAGGAGTTGCCCCAGCTGACGCCCTTTCCTCGCCTCGCCTCCCATAATAGCTTCCCTTTGTCATCGGTAAATCGATTGATGACTACCCTCCCAACGGAATCGCATCGCCCTCGGGATACAAGCCCGCGGTCAACTTCACCGAAGGCAACCTCATCGACTGGAAGTGGCTGGACACCAAGGGCATCACGCCTCGCTATGCATTCGGTCATGGGCTCAGCGTGAGTGTTGGGGTGAATGTTGCCATTAGTAGCAAGCTGCGTGAAGGCTGACTGACACCCGACTGGTTCTGCGATCCGACTCGGTAGTACACATCCTTTCAATATGGCAAGCTCAACGTCGAAAAGTCCTACAGTGCCGACAACTCGTCCATCCAGCGTACTCGTGAAGCCTTTGAGATTGGAAGCGCCTTGTATACATCCGACGACGAGTCAAAGTCGCTGTACGACACGCTCTACCGCGCCTCCCTCAAAGTGACGAACACAGGAAAGCGCAGCGCCAAGGAAGTCGTTCAACTCTACCTCTCCTTCCCCTCTGGCAACTCCTCTGCTGCTGACAACCAGCCTGCTCACGTTTTGCGCGGCTTCACCAAGCTTGACCTCTCCGCTGGCGAGACTCAGACGGCAACCTTTGATCTGAGGCGCAAGGATCTCAGTGTATGGGACACGGTCGCTCAGAGGTGGATCATCCCCGAGGGGGCTTTCACGCTGTATGCTTCTCAGCACGGCGCCACAAAGTGGAGCAAAGCCCAGCAAGCTAAGCTGACCGTCTCCTAGTCTTTATGATTCGCAGTAAGGATATTTCGTTCTCTCGATGCGCCTGTAATCACGCCCCTTGGCTGCTGGAATGGATCGATTGTTGTTCGAACGATGTGTGACATTGGCAGCCCTCAATGTTGCGCATACGCCTAGTTGACTCATGTCTGGTGATGGACGTGCTATTAATGCGGAGGCTACAACGGACCCAGTCTGCCAAGTGGTCAATGTCACAGACGGCCCGGCATAGGGTCCTTCCAGGCGCCAGTAGCCCAATGCCGGACAACGGCCTGCGCATCTGGTGTGCCATTTGGCTCCTCTGCGACACCGCCTTTGCCAACGCCAGCTTTAGGCAGTATGAGTACCTCGCCTATCCTGACTGGCGCAGAGAGACCGAGCAGGTGACGCCAGGAGACGCCATACCGAACCTTGAGATAGGAGACGACGGCATCTGTGAAAAGGGCAGCGCCCGTCATCTCCGAAATCGTCTGTCCGATGATGCGCATGCTCGCTTCAGCAGCCGTGTCCCCACTCTGTCCTGGCGCGTGCTTTTCGGCTGCCCTGTACAAGGCCTCTTCTATCTTGAATTGATCTGCACGTCCTACTTTGAGGTTCCAGTCCGTGTACTTGTCCAGCTTTTCCGCAATGCGGTATAGAAGCGTTGTGTTCTGTTCTTGGAGCGTAAGCTGAGCATGCACGCTGTCGTCGAGGCGACGCAGAGCGTCCATCATCACTGGGTGGTAGGGCACGGATGCTACAGAGTGCTGGGCCAGGAGGAGGGGGCGTGGATGATGGCTTTGCGCATCTGCAGAAGTCGACCAAGATTTGATCCGTTCGTCCACATCGGCTGCACCCTCGCTGACATCGAAGCCAATGCCTACGATCAGTCCCGGCGGCGACTCTACGAGGGACGACGGCGCATTCTCGGTGCTACTCTCTCCCTTTTGCTGCTTGGCTTGATGCTGTGCGTCCTGAGGAACGAAGTCTGTGAAGATGACCGGTCGTGTCTCTCCATTGTGGCCCCAGTCCCTCATTGTTTGAAGGCATTCGGTGTCCGAATCCGCATACAGGCCGCCTTCGAGAGCTAAGGCGAGGTAGCGGAACATGTCCGCACGCATGGCCCATCTTCCACCAATTGCTCCCCAAGAGCGGTAGAGGTAATTGAGCTCGGCTCCTGCCCCGCTGAGAGTCTGCTTGGCCCATGTGTCCAAGGCAAAGTCGTCGAAGAGGCGATGTTGCCAAAGGGGAAGTGGATGACGGCTTGTCCAGCTAGCGCCGAGGCCAGTGCCAAAGTCTGGATTGGCAGACGTTGCCCAGAAGGTCGATGGGATGACGGGGGTATGGAAGTCTTGATGAAGCGCGAGAGCCGGGCGAGTGAATGCCATCAGGGCAGCCAAGGACTGCCCCGTGTGTTCCGAAGGCAGAGCATGGGAGAGGATAAAGGATTGGAGAGCGGCTCGGTACTCCTCTAGGCTAGATGCGAGATT
Organism: Quambalaria eucalypti; assembly: GCA_004016185.1. NCBI lineage: Eukaryota > Fungi > Basidiomycota > Exobasidiomycetes > Microstromatales > Quambalariaceae > Quambalaria > Quambalaria eucalypti. The sequence continues at coordinate 54,448 of RRYC01000031.1, forward strand.
GCGATAGGAGACATCAGGAGAAGAGGGAGACTGGGTATCGTTGAAGTAAGGGGGAAGGGGTATAGTAGACGAGTAAGAAGAGGTGGGCGGCGCAGGGGTAGAGGCAGTGGCCGGTGCCAGGGGGTCGCTTGACTGACGAGTGACCGGCCTGAGGGAGCACAGGAATGTGGCGATGAGAAAGGCGCAGGCGCTGAAAGTCGTGATTGCGCCTTGGCCGTCTTCACTGCGATGTATCCGGGACATGCTGGCCTGTGCTTTGTGTCGAAGCAATCGCTCGGGGGAGGGAGCGGGGGGCCGGCGATTGTGACGGTCGGGAAGCAAGTGCGGAACTCGAAACGCTGGCCGCCACTTGACCACCCAGTCTAGTCTCACTTGTTCCCGGCCCGCGCGCACTCGGGTCCTCCACATGCGGGGGGCAGCCTATTTCGCGCGCTCCCTGGAATGGAAAGGGGGAATTATTCAGGCAACCCTCCTCTTCCTATTATACAACATCCAACGCATCTCGAATCGACTCTTTTGGTCACCCGTCTGGGTGTGGGGCTCGCAGACATGCTGTGCATGCCGTCCTTCTCCGCAGCCTTCGAGAACACTCACTCTTCGCCTTGAGACACCCGCGTGCTCTTCTTTGACCGGTTTGTTCCCCCCTCATTGCGACTGCTGCTAGAGAAGGCACGCCTGACCTCCGCCGTCCCTGACCCCCGCAGGCGAACCAGACCTAGACGGCGACGCTTCGGACACCACAAGCCAGCCCTTTATCAGGCTCTGGGGCGTCAGGCTTTTCCGCCTGGCGGGGCGTGTCCTCTCCGCCGAGACCCGCCCTGCAAAATCTCGTGTGCACCACCACGCCCTTGCCGCGGAATGCCTCAATCCCAAAACAGCTGCACTTTCCACTTCCAAACACACACACGTATCACGAACAGACACAGCAGCATCGCGAGGCAGCCGTACACCATGCGTGACTCATTACTGCCAGACACAAATCTGAGATCCTGCGAGGTGAATGAGTTCTGTGTTATCAATGTTGGGGCGACCTCGCGTCACGAGCTCAGCATGACCCACCGGCAATCTGGCCCTTTGGAGACCCCCAACAAAGGCCCTCTCGGCGTGGGCAAAGGGCGTTCTGGGTTAGGAAGCTCTGGAATAGCTTCACACATGTCCTGCAACGCTCGTCGCACTTTGTAGGAGGGCCTCCTTTGCGCTGAATTCTGCAATTGAGATCAGGAGTCTGCCATCGAATGAGGGAATGTCGGGGTCCGCAATTTGGTCTTCGCTGAAAAGTCGACGACGAACTGAGGCGCCTCGAAATCGTCGAGTGTCGGATCACCTTGGGCAAGCCGGCAGCGAAATTGTTGTGACCAGGATTGTGCATGCCTCACCATGTTTCCATGAGGAGAAAGTACACTCCGTTGCACTCGGTTTCACTCTTCTTGCGGGTGATTCCTTTGCAGGTTGCAATGACGCGCTTGGTCAGCCAGATTCCGGATTTTGAAAGAAAGCCCTTTGGTTTGGCGCAGGAGGACATACGTGTGTGTGTGTACATATCGAAAACCACGCAACGAGACAAAACAAAGGTTTCGAATTGCTGCAATGTTGACTTTTGCCCCCTGCGCAAAACGACCACTTGCCTCGAACGAAATCCGATCCTTTGTTTGCGCAGAATTGCCACTTGCCTGGCGCGAAATCGCGCTACCCTCGCGCGGAAATCATGGATTCAGGCGCGGTATCGAGCGAAAGAAAAGCGTGACACTCGCGTTTTTGCCCCGCATCTGCTCGGAACAGGTGGCAAAGTTGCCCACGCGAAATAGCCACTACGTGCAAACACCGCATCAGCTCCTGTTGAGCCGCATCCGCCACCCTTCACCGACAAGTATATCGGCCACAGCGAGAGTGGATGTCATCCACGGCAGAGCTTAGTTTCGAAATGCAACTTTGCGAGGTGCTGAAAAATCATTCGGATTTTCAGAACAAGAGGCAAAGACGAGCGCGAAAGAGCCTCTCGCACAAATGGTTGCGTTGAATTCATCACATCGCGACTGAATTTGCCTTTCTATGACCTTCGAAGAGCCACATGAGATGACGAAAGCTATGCGAAAGGGACGAACTCGACCGCAAAAGAGTGTACACTGTTTGGCGTCGAAATTCGGGAATTGTGCATGGCTCTCGGAATTGGCAGAAAAATTTCGGAAAGACAACATCTCAATTTCGAATTTCCCAAACTCTGCGCTTGTCTTGGGGCAGCACACAAGTCAGAGAAGCTGTGCTGTGCATTCTGGCTCAGCCTGCAGGTTCAAAAATCTCGAATTTGCCTTGCCAGCATTCCGAAATTCAGATTGCATTTCCGAGTCGGAATATGCAATTCCGGAATCGGATGCAAAAGGGTGTACATACATATGTACGCTGTTTTGCGTCCGACTTCGGCGTTTTGAGGCCTTTTTCGGCCTGAACAGACGCAATTTCGCCGCTGAGGCGCATTTTTCGTCTAGTGCTCTAAGCAATTCCGGCATGCCGGAATGCCAACGGCGGGCCCTCACAAGCGTGTGCTGCTTCGGCATGCCGAAATCGCTCTGCCTCTCTGACTAAACCGCTGGCCCTCGACGAATTCCGAGAAGCAATGCCGAATTTCGAGCCAAAAAGACGAAATCGGGCGCAAAACAGTGTTATTGTCGTGAATAGCTCAATCCAATTCAGCAGTTGAGACTGCATGACAAAATTGTTCATGACCCTTTGAATTGACTTGGTTTTTCGGGAAAGCAATTTCGCGCTTCAAAAGCAAAATTCGCTCTTTGATCCGAGCAATTCTGCGTCTGACAGAATCGCCCCAGCACAGAAAGACTGCCAAGCAGTCTCATGAAGGTGTCCTGCCTCTGCTACAGTTTCGAGAAATTTTGCTTGCGCAAAATCGACAGGTTTCTTGAGCGAAACTCGGTCTGGAAAAGCAAAAGTGTTCTACGTACAAAGCGCGAAACGCTTTTTTCAAGCGCGAAGTCGAATGCAAAGGGGTGTATGTACACTCTTTTGCAGTCAAATTCGTCATGAATATGAATGTTTCGTCATTCCTGTGTTCCATTTCGTCATTCTGAGCAAAATTTCGTTCAAGAGCAACTGCAATTTTGTCATGACGAAATTCAGACTGCACTGCAGGCGCCCAAAGAGGCTGCAAACAAGGCATTTGAGACAGGCGTAAAATTTGGTCATGGCGAAATCGCAATGCGCTTATGACAAAACTTGCCTTTCTATGACAAAAAGCCACATGAGATGACGAAAGCTATGCAAAAAGGACGAACTCGACCGCAAAAGAGTGTACATACATACTTGTCCCGCGCAGGGCCGTGACAGCTGATTTTTGGTAATTACGAAATCGCTCTGCATGTTTTGGGAATTTAGCGGGGGCATTTACGGATTTGATTCTATGTAAGAAGTACGAAGTTGAACGCAAAACAGTGTACACTGTTTCGCACCCGACTTCGTCATCTTTGTGACTTTTTCGGCAAGCAAAAATTCAATTCGGCGCGTAGACGCGATTTTTCGGCATGTGCAGCTCGCAATTTTGACATGCCGAATTTTCGCACACCTGCGCTTGCTGCGCCTGAGCCATTTCGGCATGCCAAATTGCTAGGGGCACTTGCCAAAACTGCCGTTCAAGCGCTCAAATTGGGTCTACACAGGCCGAAAACGCCGCGAAAAGCCGGAGTCGGACGCAAACGAGTGTATGTACACCCCTTTGCGTTTGATTTTGCACATTCACGATTGACTCTGCTCGCGGCCGAAGCGATTTTGCGCTTCAAAAGCCGAACTCGCTCTTCAATCCAAGCAATTTCACGTCTGACAGATTTTTACAGCACAAAAAGACTGCCACGCAGTCATGAAGGTGTTCGGCCTTTGTTATAGCTGCGAGACATTTCGCTTGCGCGAATTCGACAGATTTCTTGCGCAAAACTCACTTTGGAAACGCGAAACTGCCTTGTCAAAGTGCGAAACTTTCTTTTCGAGCGCGAGATCGACTGCAAAGGGGTTAATGTACACTCTTTTGCATCCAAATTCGGAACTGTGTTGCAATATGTATTCGGAATTGCAATCAAGATCTCGAATGGTTGCCTTTGCTCTCCTTGTCTTTGTTCCCGCTCAACTTCGTCATGCTTGCAGAGTTTCGGGCCTATGTCAGCGCAATTTCGGCACCCAGACGCGCTTTCGTCAAATGCAACCGGCAATGCTGGCATGCCAAAATGCCTCCAGCGCTTATAGTAGGGCATGTCAGGATTTTGCATGCATAGACCGCACTTATTTGCTCCAATTCAACAACAAAATCCGGCCTTTCGCGCTCTGCACGGGCGAGTTTGGAGTTTTAAGAATCATGTTCACTCGTACGCGCTCGACTTCGCGCCTTTTGGGCGGAAGTCGCTTTTCATGGTTGCCATTTTGCTGGCAACTTCGCGTCTTGTCAGCAGATACACTCTTGTGCATCCGATTCCGCGATTCTCGACTTCAGTTCGCGCAGGAAAAGTCCGATTTTGCGGTGCCACCCTTCATTTCGCGATTGAGCCGTCTCAATTTCGCTCTTGCGAAATTTGGCCGCCAACAGAACCGCGTTTCTAAAGCAAGAGCACACTGCTTCTCCGCACATGGCATGCCATTGGAATTTTGTGACAGCGAAATTGAAGTCCTGAAATCGCGAAACATTCTCCAGGCGCGCGAAATTTCGGGGCAAGATCGCGAAAGTCACAATTCGAGTCTACATACGACAAAAAGCCATATGAGATGACAAAGCTATCCGAAAAGGACGAAAGCGACCGCAAAAGAGTGGATCCTGGCGCTTAATCAGGAATTTTGTGTGCGCAAATTTTTCTCATCCACTTTCAATCCACTCTTCTGCGTCCAACTTCGTCCGTTTTGCATGAGTTCCGGCAATGCAGCTTCAGTTCAAATCCGTCAGACCTGACCGAGTTTCAGCGGTGAGACCGAGCAATTTTGTCATTCTGCAAGGGCGAGGGCGGGCCATCTCGACCGTGTGGCAATTCGGCATGCCAAACTTGCTGAGCCTTCATGACGAACTCGCTCATCTTTGACATATTTTCAACATCAGTGCCGAATTTCAATCCACAAGGAAAGATTCGAGGGCAAAAAAGTGTGCATGGATGGTCTTCCTGCAACAAAAACAACGAGGTCCACTCTTTTGCATTCGACTTCGTCATGTTTGCATGTTTTTCGGTTTGTGTGGGCCCAATTTCGGCGCTTGGACGCACTTTTCGTTAAGTGCCCCGAGCAACTTCGGCGTGCCGAATCGTTGCAGGCTCTACCTTGCCGCGCTTTTGGCATTTCGGCTTGCCAAAAGTTGCTCTGCTCCGACGACAGAAAATGGGGTTGTGTGACGGAGTCAGGAGAGCAATGCCGAGTTCCGACGCAAAAGGCCGAAGTTGCGCGCGGAAAAGTGTTACACCTCTTTGCACTCGAGTTCGCGCTTTTTGAATTGACTTCGCTTTTGGGCAAAGCAATTTCGCGCTTCAAAAGCAAGATTTGCTCTTTGATCCAAGCAATTTTGCGTCAGACGAAATTTGCACAGCACAGGAAGACTGTCAAGCAGTCTCATGAAGGTGTTCTGCCTTTGCTACGGTTGGGAGAACTTTCGCTTGCGCAAAATCGACAGCTGTCTTGAGCGAAACTTGATTCAAAAGCGCGAATTTGCTCTCACAAAGCGCGAATCTTTGATGTCAAGCGCGAATTCGAGCGCAAAGGGGTGTAAACGCACTGCAAAAAGAACTGCAGTTTGCATGGACAGAGTTCAATTTTGCAAGGCCCGTTCAGAACGCCTATAGCACGAGAACAGACCGAATGTCTTGACAACATCAGGCTCGTCAGTTTCGCAATCGCAAAGATGCAAATCGGTTGCCAGAGGCGCCAGATCATCGGTCAGAATTGCGATCTGCAGACAATGAAATGCAGACAGAGATCGTGAATGAACTTGGATGCAAGCGAGTGAAATGCTGCGAGAGCTGAACAGTATGTAGAGGAGACGCTGTGAAGTGCGAAATAGAAACGCGAAATTGGATTCTTCCGACGGTGACTGACTCCCCGGAGCGCAAAATGTGAGGCAGAAATGGACATCCGGTGGGGTGTGATCGCTCGAGGATGGTCAGGGCGCTGCTATCAGAACACCCCCTTCCATTCAGATTTGCGCTTAGATCAGAAATTTCCCGCTTTGTGAGAGCAAATTTGCATTCCCAAATTGAGTTCCGCCCAAGAAACCCGTCAACTTTTGGGCAAAAATAGTTTCTCGCAGCTGCAGCAAGGGCAAAACACCTTCATGCTCGATTGACAGTCTTTTTGTGCTCCCAAAATTTAGCAAGACGCAGCATTATGTACTTCAATTGAAGAGTATGTAAGATCCTCTTTTGCAGCGCAAATATGCTTTGGCCAACCGTGAGGTCAAACCAAAAAGCGCGAAATCGAGTGCAAAAGGGTGAATCACACACATGTATGTATGCCGGAGTCTTCCTCACTGGGTCCGGGTCTGAGTGAGTCAACTGACTTTTGAAGCTTGACCTACAACTTCCTGCAATGTCACAGATCACTCTGGATGAGGCACTCTTTTGCACCCGATTTTGCGTTTTTTGCAATCTGCTCGCGCGCCAAACGTGCAATTCCGCACCGCCACTGGACAATCCGCAATTTCATCATTCGACATATGCAATTTCGGTACGGGCAACATAGAATTGCGACGTTGAATTGCGCTCTTTCGCGTTCGATTCGGCGATTATGTAAAAATAGGTTCCGGGCTTATGCAGGGCGATTCCCGGTCTCACGCCCAAGTTCTGGCTAGAAGGAGTGGCAAGTGACTGGTTTGCGGAAACAGAAGAGTTGAAGTTACGGTTCAGGTTTGCGGTTCCTCAGCTGTTCCGTGATCATCAGTCCACCCACATGCTTTTGAGCTGAGCGGAATTGCATCTGTGCGGACGCGAACTTTGCGGATTAAGGGCACAATAGCGACCTTTATCCGCACAATTGCTCCTGTCGTTCAACCGCAAACTGTTCCTGGCAGAAAGCGCTTTGCGCACTGCGCGGTATTCGGCGCGAAGTGGCGCGTTAGTAAACTTATTTCAAATGTGGACCTGTCGGGCGCAGAAAAAGTTTGCGTTGTTTTTGTCATTCGCAGCCCTTCATGCTCCGTTTGGCGCTTTTCGGATTGATTGAGCAGAGGATGTATGGGATCTCACGCTCACAGCAATTCTGCACTCAATCTCAGCGCCGGATGTTTTGCATGCGCAAAATTGACAACTGGCTGAAGCGAAACTTAATTCAGCAACGCAAATTTGCAGCCAGAGACCGCGAACTGTTCGTTCCAAGCGCGCAATATGAAGTGCGAGGGAACGCAGCTCGTGCCTCAATTCGGCGTTGTACATACCCTTGCGGAAGACCGTTCTGGGCCCATCAGCAGTCAGATGTGAGCAAGTGCTCCGATTACGACTTGCCCGACTCGGTTACGTCAGCATCAGTTAGGGGGCAGTCTACCGACGCAGTGTGGCTGCTCATCTGCCACCCCGGAACTTCCTTCGGCGAAATTACACCTCCGGATGTCATGTCGCTCGGCCGCATGACTCCACAGAAAACGTGTCCGGGCGAACACAAGCAGCGGTACCCACACCCGTTCGTACTCACTGACCTAGGTTGACATTGCGCCGACCACTTTTCGTGCGAAGCTGGCGCAGAAAGAGATTGGACGCCTTTTGAGTTGCTCCAGACCGAGCTCGCAGCCGCCTCCACGGCAAATTCCGGTTTGCGTCTGGCGAAGCCCTCTTGCCGCACAATTGCTCCAGCTGTTGCCACGTGGCGAGTCTCAAGCAACAAGGTTGAGCTCAACGCCGTTGCATACGAAGGCATAGAAAATGCTGGCACGTGGCGGGCTTCCCGGCTGCGAAGAGGGAGGTCTCCCTCGAGGAGTTTGCATTTGCAGCCCCGGGTGGGCATTGTTCAATTCGGCGCCTTAGAAGCGTACATTGTGGGCGAGGTTGACAGCATATAGGAGAAGAGCAGATGTTGTCATTTGGGGATGCTGCGTCAGAAGGCTGCAGTACAGGAGGAACCCGTTGGGAGGCGGCGGGCAGAGACGAGGATACGCAGGTCACTTTGCTGCGAGCTGCGAGAACCCTCATAGTCAAAAGCGGGAATGAAGCTTAAGATGACACTTCAATGGAATGGACGATTGAGGGCGGGTGGCGGAGGTTCATGGGCGAAACGATTGGACGGACACGGCTTTCCGCCGTACAGTGTGCCGGCGGGTAGAACGACAATCGGTCAGGTGTTTGCCGGCGGGGAACTGAGTTGCCAATCGGTGAGGAGTTTGCCGACGGCTTTGTGTGTTGGCCCCCAATAGTTTGCCGGCGGCGCAAGTGTTGTGTGTCCAGACCCGAAGGCAAAATTCCTCCGTGGGCGCATATGTGCATGAGCATGGAGCAAGTGGCGTGGGTTGTCGTCGTAGGAACTTGACAACTTTCGCGGGGGGGCAGGATGCCCCCCGGGTCCATACAGTCCTGGC
>RRYC01000032.1:0-51052 GCA_004016185.1 Quambalaria eucalypti
GGCGAATGCGAAGACGGATACAGGTTGGCTGAATGCTGCCATGGTCCCTCACCCCGCACGACATACCATGGGGTCATGGTTAGTTGTACTTGCGACGGAACGTGTCCTGTCATCTCCTTGCTACTCCGAGAGGCATGCTCAACCCGATACGATACGGAAGCAAATCTAAGCTCTCACGCGTACGCGGGTGCGGCGCTCAGTCGCGAAAAAGTCCCCGAGGGACGCGTCGCGGCGTCCTAGGTAGGTACAATGTGTGCGCCAGGAAGAGGAAGAGCATCGACTGTAAAGTATTGGATTGTACCCACCAATCATCGAGTTTAAGCGACGCCGACGCCGACGCCCACATCCACATCCACACCTGCTATCACCGGACCTCGACGTAAGGCCTTCATCGATCGATGCCAAGCACCCAGCCAGCAACCTCCGATCTCCGTCAGCTACGCTCCCTCGCTCCCTCGATCGCATTCCTCAACCTGTCCAATCCGATCGGTCGGAGAGTGCACTCGTCTCGTCTCGCCCGGACGTCGCTGAATTTCCGAGCGAGGGACGAGCCCCAATCGTTGCAGGTGAGTGAGTGATTGGTCGGCTGTGCTGGGGTTGCGGTTGCGCCCCGAGGAGTATATGACTGATACGTTGGGGTGTGGTCAGGTGCGGTGTGGTGCGGTGCACGACGGGTCGTAAGACAAAAGACAACCTAACCAGACCACCTCGAGTGTGACACTGACACTGACACTGACACTGACGGGCAAGGAGAGATTCAATCAGGCACGACACGGAATTGGCACGATCTCGACCTACTCCAAAAATGAAATGAGCATGATGCGTTCACTGTATGCGCCCCTGATCCACACACACACACACGAGGACGGCGGCGGCCGCTGGAGTACCTAAGTACCGTACTGCAGGTTGGACACGAGTCACGCCGGGCGGGCGGGCGGGCGGGCGGGCGGGCGGGCATGATGGTAGCGTAGTGTATCACTTCTTTATCTCTGTGCCCTTGTACCGTGGTGTACTGGACTGTTTCCTTGCCGCAGGTACTGTCCGGACTGCGCAGCGACCTCTCTCCGTCTGCTCTTGCAGGCGAGTGTGCAGACCCAGCGGAGCCAGCGGAGCGCAACTTGCAGTCGCAGCCGTATCGCCCCCGGGGGAGCAAGGGGGTTAGCCGTTGCCAATGCCAATGCCATTGCCGCTTGTACTGCACTGTACTGTACGCCATGGGCCGGGGGGCGCGCAGTGTCGTAGTGCCTGGCGCGACCTCTTCATTTCAGGCACGGAAATATCGCTTCGCATCGCACAGAGGCAGGACGATCCATTCAGACTCCGCTTCCACCATGGCCATGGCAGCAGTGCGCCATTATGTACATACGGTCTGCACCCATATGTCCAAGCGAGACAGGGCGAGTGGAGGGGAGGGGAGGAGGGGTGGCAACTCTGGCGAGGCTGCGCTGCAAGAGGGAGATGCACAGACGAGGTGCAAGTGCGTGGGCAAGGGCTGAATGAATCGAATCGGATCGAACCACATCACGCTAAGTACGTCCAATTGCTCAGCACATCGCAGCACACTCCTTCTTCGCCCTACCTTTTACGATATGGAGTCACATACAGTGGCACGTCAATTGTAAGGCAGGCGGGTGTGCTCAGCTCAGTGCGAGCAGGCAAGGCAAGGCAAGGTAGGGCGCGCAAGCTCAACTCAAGACGTGGTGCTGTGCTGTGCGGTGCTGTGCGGGCGGGCGGGCGGACCTGCGCGCAGAAAGGAGCGCAATACCGGGTACTATTGGATGCGAGAGGGGAGGGGAGGGGAGGGGAGGGGAGGGACAGCAACGAGGAGCGAGAGGACCGCGGAGTGAGATGTTGTACTTCCAATCCAGTAGTTGGCCGTTTGATTCGCCCATCACTCGCGTCGCATTGCGGTCGTAGTCGTATGTAGTCGTGCGTCGGGAGTCCAGCGTCCGAGACAGACACAGACACAGACACAGACACAGGCGGGTGAGCGTGGGTGGGGAGGGGTGGTGGTTGATTTGGAAGGCGGGCAGGACTTTGCCCCCTACCCCACCGCCCGCTCGAGTCTCGCCTCGTCTCGCTTCGCTTCGCGCGACTGCGGCTTGCTACTCCGGAGCTTGTCTGCGTCTGCGTCTGTGTCTGTGTCGGTTGTCTCTGGCTGGTTCCAGCGGGCGGAGCGGGCTGGCTGGCTGGCTCAGCAGTTCAGTGAATGAGGTGCAACTTGGTGCAGATGCAGATGCAGGTGCAGGTCCGCATCCATCCTGGTCGTCGTCGTCGTCGTCGTCTTTGCGTCGGTGTGGGCGGGACGCCAAAGGTTGTCCTGCATGTATGCGTGTACTTATGTGTGTCCTTATGCTTGCTTGTCTGCCTGCGCCTGCACTTGCTCTGCCACGCAACACCCGAGCCCGAACATCCGGCGCTGCGCTCCACGAATTGATTCCATTTCATTTCATTTCGGGGTGTGTGTGTGTGTGTGTGTGTCGGCTGGCGGCGTACAGTACAGTACTTGCAGGTGGCGTCAGTGGCATCTGGCTTGCCAGGTTGCGAGCTTATTGCCTGGGCGGCGTTGGCAATGGATGTATGCTGCAGCGATACAAGACCAATACCGTACTGGCGAGCAAGGACAAGCATGCACACACTCACGCACATACCGCCCGGGCTTGGCCCTTTGTGGCCCGCAGCGAGAGCAGCACGCGCCATTGCTATCCGATGTAACCTGTTTTCCTTCCCGAAGCGACTTGCTTCCTTGCTTGCTTGGCGGCTATGGTTGCCGTCGCGCCGACGCCCGCCTGCTGGGCGTCCATTGGGTGTGCGTGGGCGGCCACTCTAAGCACTTGATCTCACTTGCTGGACCGACGCCCGCCTGTACGCCCGCCCGCACGACTGACCGACTGACCAAAGGACTGACAATGTTCAAAGACTCTAAAAGGCGAGGTTGGGTGCGAGATAGATTGCCGCCTCCAACCTCGTTCCCCTCCCCTACCCCTTTGAGTTCACCGCGAAACAAAAAAGTCCCCGAGTCTGGCGCCACGCACACATACACACCAGTCGACGCTCTCTTTCTATCCACCCACCCGCCTCTCACACGACACTCGACTCCTTGCGTTGCAAAGCCTTGATTCCCCTCTCTCTGGAAGATTCGACATTGTCCATCTGCCACGCCTTGCACGCCTTCGACGCCAAGACCACTTTGCCAGCCACAGTGGCCGTGGAAGACTTCTCTCTCTCAGGGCCCACGACCTATCACTCTTCTTTCCTCTTCGCGCGCCCCGCCCCCCGCCCTCGCTTGGCCCCTCGCTGGGCACGCCACGCCACACGCATCGCATCACTGCAGGCCCGCGCTCGCAGAGGAACGACTGCCCGCCACGCCACGCTCGCCGCCACGCTTTCGCAGCACCCGCACCCGCGCCCGCACCCGCATTCCTTCCAGGAACAGCCAGCCAGCCAGCCAGCCAGCCAGCCACCCGGCCACCCGGCGGCGCTGCTGAGTCGACGAAGCAACCCAAGGCAATCCAACCCAAACGCAACGCAACAACGAAGAATTCGTCCCGCCCCGCCGCGCGTCCATACATACGGTCGTACGACTACGACTGGACTGGACTGGACTGACTTTGGTTCAATTTGTCTTGGCTTGGCCTGCATTTGCACTTTAGCACTTGGGGGTCGCGCGCCTGCACCCTGGGCCTGAGCCTGATTCCGGGACACGGTCCGCTCGTCCGTCCGTTCGTCCGTCCGTCTTTTGCGTCTTGGCCAAAGTCCAAGTTGCTTATCATCTTTTTTTGCTCGCCGCCCGGCGACACAACTTCCGAGGCCCGAGGCGCATTATACTTTACGCATTTTTACAGTTGGATTGTGCCTGCCCCGCCCGCCCGATCTACCTGCCTGCCTGCCTGCCATTCCAAAAGCGAGGCCGAACGAACGACCGACCGACCGACCGACCGACCGACCGACGTTTCACTCGTCCCATTGTCACGCGGACGGCGCCAAACAACCGAAGCAGCACCTTCGCACGGGCGCAATTCATTTTCTGTGTTCACTCTATCCAACCCCAACCCCCCACCTTACGCCCAACCTGGCTGCAATTACCACTACCACTACTACTGCCACGACCACTCCTATCACCACCACCGCCACCGCCACCTCCTCCTCCCCGTCTTCCCCCACCCGCCGCGCGCAAATCGGGGTCTCACATCGGCAATTGCCTTTGCTGCCTCTGCGTCCCGCTCTTGGCCAACCTGTTGCCCTGCCGGTGCTCCCGCCGCGGCCAGCCACGAGGGGGAGCTCATCCTTGACATCCGATCCATTCCAGCCTATTACTTTGCGGCGACGTAGCACACCCTCGTCTTTTCCCTTTTCCTTTTCTTCCTCCTCCTACGCCTTCCCCTCGTCGTCGTCGTCGTATTGTTCACCGCCACCGCCGCCGCCGCCGCCGCCGCTCGTCCGTCCCGCCAGCGTCACGATGCGCTCGGCGCAGAACTCTGGCGCATACGACCATCAGCAGCAACAGCAGCAGCAGCCACCGAGCCAACAACAACAACAACAGCATTACAATACGCACGCACACGGGGCCTTTCAATCGCCCTCGTCTTCTCCCCACGCTCCGCACGTACCCGTGCCCGCCACGTCCCAGGCACAAATTCAGGCACAGGCACAACAGGCACAGCACGCGTCGCAACTGCACCAGCAGCAGCAGCAGCAATTACTACACCAGCAATCACACCACCCACACCATCAGCAGCACCACCATCAGCAGCACCAACACCTGCCGCAGTCGCAGTCGCAATCCTCGCAACAACAACGCTCCCCACACGCGCCGCCGCCACGCATGCACACACAACCACCACAACCACACGATGCAGCAGACCTCGTGCAGGCTATTGAGAAGCTGGGCACTAATATCAGTACACAGGTGCGTGCACACGGGCATGTCATGGTAGAAAGGTCCGTATATGCTGTGCTGACTGCTTTCAACCTCAAATTATTCGCTACCCCTCGACTCGCTCACCCCGCCAGCTATCCGGCCTCGCCGTTCAGATGAGCTCCCTGTTGTCGATGATGTCCCACCTCGTCGAGGTAAGAAGCCCCGCCAGTGGCACACGCGGTACCCTCCCGCCTTGGCACTCGCCGCGTTCCCCGCGCTCCCCGCGCTCACTGCCCTCGCGCTCCGTTACTCCGATTCCTCGCCATCGCCAACAGCAGCAGCAGCAACAGCAACCACAGCAACAATCGCAGCAGCAGCGCCGTCGCTTCGATGACCCCGCCCTGCCCACCCCCACCATGGATACCTCCTCGGCCGCCGCGCCTGGTCCCGGCCCTGGCCCCTCTTCATGGCACCACCGCAACGGTATCCGTGACCACCGCAGGGACTCGGCCCACCCCTTTGCCTTTGACCCCAATTCTGGTGGCGATGCAACGTCGGCACTGGACCCCGCCGCAGCAGCCGGTATAACCACAGACGAGTCATCATTGCAGCCGTCATTACAGCCCCCACTGCAGCCGCCATCGCGGCCACCACCGCGGAGATTGTCAGGTAGTACCGGCGCACCAGGTCTCCTCTGCAATGCCATGAGCTTTGAGCAGGCCGGTCCCTCCAAGGCCGCCGCACGACCATCTGGCCCATCGTCTGCCGTGTCTGCGGCGTCTGCTGCATCTGCCGCGACTGCCACGACGGATACGCACAGCGACAGTGGCACAGCCAGCGGCCACTCACCGCGCCAGGTCGGCACCGGCAGCGTACGCCCCTTTACCGCAGTGGACCACAGCAACCGCCCTGCTCCCCCGCCCTTTGCGTCATTGAGCTATGCCGCCGACGATGACGAAGATGCCGCTGCGGCGGCGGCCGAGAGGGAAGACGAGGCCCGCATTCGCTCCGAGCTCGAGGGTGGCAGCGGGCGTCCAGGCAATCCCGATGCCACAATCAACACCACCACAACCACGGGCAGCCTATCCATTTTTGACCGCCCTTCGACTCGCAACCCGTCTTACCGCCATGCCCTCGGCGACACAGGCTTACTTGGCGCCGGTACCGGCCCTGCCACCCCTGGGCCCTCGGCTTCTTCGTCTTCGTCGGCTCTAGTCGAGGGACGCTCTCTCTACACGTCATCGGCGTCCGACGCGATGAGCTACGATGGCGGTGGCGGCGGTGGCGGTGGCGGCAGTTCATCATCATCGTCGTACCACTCCTACCCGCCCCAGCCCTACGCCAGCCACGCCGCCTCGCCCTCGCTCATCGAACGTCACATGGCCTTTGGCCCCCTCCATGCCCCCTCGCCGAGCACCTCCGACGACGGCGTCATCTTCCAAAACGGGCGCAAGCGCGTGGGTCGGCCGCCCGGACCGACCATTGGCGCCCTTGCACGCAGGAAGCGCGAGTGTAGCGGCTCTGGTGTAGTCGAGCAGCGTTCTCCCGGCGAGGCCTCGGCCTCGTCGTCGTCCTCGTCGGCATCTCCAGCCTCGACGGGCCTCATGGGCGATTACAAGTTCTGGGCATTCACCCCTCCCGTCCTCCCCGAGAGCAAGCTCCGCAGCATGCCCATCCCTCGTTGGCGCACGCTCCAAGCCGCGCGGCTCGACCTCCAGCGTAAAACCGGACGCACCATGGCGAAACTTGGCCGCTTGCCACTAAAGGACTACCTCGAAGTCTCCCAGCCAGAGTACCTCGCAGCGCGCAAGACGGGTCGCGCAGCGTACAACGAGTGGCTGGACCCCCTCGTGCGCCTTGCGAAACAGGATCCCGATCGCGTACGTGCTTGCACGAATTATATCGAGTATTGTCATCCGATGCTTGCGCAGTGCGAGGCAAACTTCAAGGCCAAGCAGCTCCTACAGCAGATTATCGATAATGCTATTGATGAGAGTACCAACGCCAAGAAGAAGCAGGGCGGCGGGGGTGGAGGCGGCGGGGGAGGTGGCGAGCGGGGTGAGCGAGACGAGCGCAGTGGTGAAAGGAGCGAGCAGGGCGGGTACGCCGCCGGCGATCACGAAAACGAGGGGACGAGTCCCGAAGAAGCTGGTGGGAGCGAGTATGGCGGTAGTAGCAGTCACAGTCACAGTAATAGCAATAGCAACAGCACGGGTGGGGGGAGGAGGGCCAGTGGTTATGCTGCAGGGGAGTAACGCGCGCGGGTGCGGGTGCGGGGCTGGGGGAGAGGCAGAGGCAGAGGGCAAGGGGGACAGGCAGAGGCAGAGGCAGAGGCAGAGGGACAGGGACAGGGGAGAGGGGTGAGGCGAGGACAGGAGAGGAATCACTTTCCGTACCTTCGGGTACGCTCTCCTCGACATTCAACCCGAGGTCGAGGTCGAGGTCGAGGTCGGGTTCGGGTTCGGCTCGAGGCCAATACGCCACCGGCCCCGGCGCGGGCGCGGGGGGACCAACTCAACTCGACTCGACTCGACTCGACTCGACTCGACTCGACTCAAGTAGACACTCCGCACCTCCGCACCCACGCACCCACGCACCCACGCACCCACGCACCCACGCAGATCCAGCTCCTCTGCTTGACTTGAGCTTTGCCCTACACTCTATACTCGCTGTGGTACCCTACCCTACCCTACTCTACTCTACATTATACTACGCGGTACTACGCCATACTACCCTACCCTTACCCTACCCTACCCCTTTCTTTCTTTCTTTCTTTCTTTCCTGTCTTTCACTTCACTTCGTCGCACGCGCACTGCACCGCATCATCATGTTCATATGTAATACCATTGTATTGTATTGTATTATATAGCGTCGGCAGAAAGCAGAAAGTAGAAAGCAGAAGGTGTCGGCGGTGGCGGTGGCGGCGGTAAACCCCCAGGCAGACAGACAGACAGACAGACAGACAGACAGACAGACAGAGGGAGGGAGGGAGGGAGGGAGGGAGGTGATGACGGAGTGTTGGAGTGACGGAGTGCTGGAGGGTTGGAGGGTTGGAGGGCTGCGTACCTAAGTACCTGCCTCGCGAGGCGCATCCATGCATGCGTTACGCCCTCCCTGCGATTCAGACGAGGGCGAGTCGAGTGAACCTTGAACGGGAACGGAAACGGAAACGGAAACGGAACTGGGGAGGAGATAGATAACGGTCCTGCCCTCCCCCAACCCCCTGGCTTGGCTCACGGCGTAGGTACATAGGTAGGTAGGTAGCGCCGCATGTGGCACTGGTTGAAGCACTCAAGCGTGTCTCCCTTTGAGACGTAAGCTGTCGATAGGCAGGTAGCATGAGGGGAGCTCGCCGCGGAAGTATTAGGTGATCGGCCGCGATTGCATCGAAGGGCGGAATGGTAATGCCGATTTTGGTAGTGTGTGTGGATGGATGCACGCGACGACACGAGGCGGGAAGGTGAAAGGAACAGGATTGGGAAAGGTGGAGGTGAAGGGGGGAACACATCGAGGTAGGTAGAGGTAGTGGTCATGGAAACATCGAACTTCGTCGCTGGGCGTGCCCACGCGACGCTCACGTCCCCTCTCCCCCGCCTTTGCCATCTTCCCCTGCCCCGCCATTGAGCCGCACCTTGTCCACCCCATCTGCGAGCTTCTCCTCCGCCGAGGACGAGGCACCGCCGTCGTCCCCTCCGCCGGAGGTACCGTCGGGGGACGAGGACTTGCCGCCGTGCTCGTCGTCGTCGTCGCCGCCGTCTTGGCCCCACCGCTGCTGCTCCTCTTCTTCTTGGCGGGCCTGTTCCCAGCCCTTGGCCATGTACTTGGACATGTCGAACTGTGTGTGCGGGGCGGGTGGTGGGGATAGCCCATGGGTCAGCGAATGAAATGACTTGCGAGTCCGACTGGCGGTGCCATCGCTCGCTGGGGCTGGCCCTCGCGCCCGCTCGTGCACTCACATCGTTGTCGGCGTCTTCCTCGTCGTCGTCGTCGTCGACAATGGTACCGAGGGTGAACATCTCCCTTCCACTGAGCCCATTTGCCTTGTTGGCAGCAGCCTGTGCCTCCTTCTTCTTCTTGTTTGCCTCCTCCTCGGCAGCCTTCTTGTCCACGCGCTCCTTTTTCCACACGGCAAACGACTCGACGGTGACGGGCGTGAGCTGTGTACCGAGCTTGTGACGCTCCGACTCGAGGAAGTCCTCGAGGGAGATTTCCGACTTCTTTGCGAGCTCGTCGAGCTCCTTCTTCTGACTCTTGAGGACAAAGCCTGGTGGAAGGCGGTGCTTGTACATGCACTTTTCGCCGCCATTAGGGCACTCCCAGAACCAGCCATATTTGCCGTCCTCGACGGCCTGGAGGAAATACTTGCAGACCTTGTCAGTGGTAGACTTGGGGTTCCCGTGCTTGGAGAGAATGACCTGGTCGAGCTTTGCCTGGTCCCACTTGTCCATGGTGTCCTTGCTCTTCTCATCGTCCTTGCTGTCCTTGTCGCCCTCGCGCATATCAGTGTAGATGTCCTTCTTGTCCGTCTTGCGACCGGGGTCGTTGCTGTGCGCAAATTTGCACTTGCTGCCTTTTTCGCAGCGGCCGACCTTCCAGTAGGCGCAGACGTACATCTTTGGGTCGGCGCCAAAGGGTACCTTTGGCTGGACAATGGCAAAGAGCTCGCCCTCTGCCTTTCTCCTCCTCTCTGCCTCCTCCTTGAGTCGCTTCTCCTCCTCCTTTTTCCTCTGCTTGGCCTGGGCCTCCTTGTTGACGCCAGTCTGTGCCTGCTGGTTCTGGAGAATCTTGACTTGCTTCTGTGCGGCTCCGCCCTTTTTATTCTTCATGCCGAAGGTCTGCGTGGGCGGGGGAGTGGGCGGGAGAGGGGCGTGCATACATGCGGCGTATCAGCGGGCTATTCATGGATCATTGCCGCCTTGACACGCCGCATACTCACCTTGTCGACAGTGACCTTGGAGCCTGCGCCTCCTCCTCCTCCCTTCTTTGGCGGCATGCTGGGCAGATGTGTGGTGTGGGGTGTGCTGCGAAGTTGCTAAGGTGTGCGTGTATGCGCGGCGCTGTTCGAGGTCCGGCGTGAAGACTGCGGTTGATGATGTAGCAGGGTCAGAGTCTGATGGATCGCTATGAACGCCTCGTGAGGCCAGTCTGCTGATGACCTTGAATCGATGGCGAATGGTGGAGTTGTTCGTCGTTGGCCGCTGCTGCTGCTGCTGCTCACCCTCCCTCGCTCACTCATGGTTCACCATGTCACACGCCTCTTTAGTCGGACGTCACTGTGCCTTTTGCGCGCCTGTGCCTGCCTGCCTGCCGCTCACCCGCCCGCCTTGGAACTTTCAAGATGGCCATGCGACCTTGTCACGTGACTGCGCGCGGCCTGCCTGCTCGTCCCTGACTCTCTGCCTTGACTCGCCCGCCGCCCGCCCCGGCAGCACCATAAATCCAAGCAGAAATGCGTCGCACCACTTGCCTCCCCTTTTTTCTCTCCTTAACGCTTAGCCACTCAATGTGGCAGACCCCTACCGTTCTAAAAGCACCTTCAGATTGCAGGAGCCTGGCTTCCCTCTTCGGAGGGAACGCTGCTCCCATGACTCTGGACGGTCGTATAACGGACTTTTCCTATAGGAGAGTAATTCCCCTCGGCTTTGATCGGCAAGAGGGGGAGGAATAGGACGGGTGCGATGCTACGATATGCTCGGCTTTTATTGCATGTGGCACTTGCGTAGGATTGCAATGTCTTGTTCCACATGCCGTTCCATCCATCATCGGTCGTTTAGGTTATCAATTTCAATTGCAACAAATCATCAACCTATGTACATAATGTCTTTTCGCATGACCGTTCGCGCACAGAAAGATCCCGCGTACCTGGTCCGATGGTGCCTGAGCTTGACAGCCCTGCCTGATACCTGTTCCGTCATCGCACTGTCATTTCCCTCGTCTGCTGGTGGTTTATGTACGGTACCCACACCTGCTCCAAAGCCAATTCGTTTTCGTTTGCTTGGGCATGACCAAAAAGTTGGCTAGGCGCCAGAAGATCCAGACGCGAGGCCGTCTCCGTCACCAGTCACGTGCGCGGTGCAGATGTGCAGCGAGTGCGATCAGAGTTGCGTCCCTGCTTCACTACAGTACTACTCCTTCCAATTGCACGTCCGTCCACGTATCATCACCGCCCTCTCAGCGCCGCATCATCTACCTTCTACTTACCCGCCGGATCTCATTGACCTGGTCGTCCTCCTGGCCCCGCCCCCCGCCCCCCGCCCCCGCACGCACAATGTCCAAGATCTATCGCACTTCCCAAGTCCTGCGCGGCTCCCTCCGCACGACCCCAGGCCCAGGCGGCGCCGGCTCAATAGGCCACTTTGTGCAGCCCTGCCGCAAAATCATCCTCACGTACTGCAACGTTTCGCCCTCGTCCAAGGGCGTGCGTGACTGGCTGCGGTCGAGCGCGCCGCTCGATATGGCCAGGCGGTGGCCACAGGTGGAGTGGGTGATTCGGGAGGGAAAGAAGAGTCAAGAGCCGTTCCTTGAGGCGCATTATGGTGGGTGAAGCGAGTGACAGGAGCAGATTGCCGAGAAGCAGAGGGATGGACATCAAGGCCCACACTGGTCGTACGCGCGGCATATATACTGACGCTGAACCACCTCTCATCATATGCCATGCTCTACTTGCCCAGTCAACTCCCGCACAAAGACGATCCCCCTCCAAATGTTCCCCGCCACAGCCGTCACGCCAAAAGTAGACCTAGCACTCTCCGCCACGGGACGGAAGCTCTCTGGACCGCGCTCGCAGCACGGCTTCAACACGAGCGAGACGCGCAACTATGCAAAGAAGCCGATTGAGGGTGTGCGTGGACAGGAGCCGGTGCGTGGGCACTGGAGCGGGTTTGGATCGGAGAGGAGGAGTTGATGAGATGGTGGCGCTGTGGGCAGAGGGTGATGGAGAGGCGGTAGAGGGACCGGTTGTGTACAGGTATGCAGCGCGACCAGCACGAGTAGAGGGAGCAATTCACTGCGTATTCACGTCACGTTACGTCACGCGAGGATCCCAGTCGAGCTGGAGAAGCTTCCCTGGGGCATTCGTTATGTGGAAAGAGAACCATCGTCCCAGGAAACGACCGGAGATGGCGTACAACTCGCGCTCCATCGCTTCAGCCTCGACCGCCCCGCAGTGGAGCAGCGATTCAACGTCGAGCATACTACACGTACGTCTGGGGCTCTAGGTAAGAGTGGCTTCACCTTTCCACGGCGCAAAGAGGATTGCATCGCCGTCATTCCACCTCCGCACACGCCCCAATAAGCTCGCTGCGGTCCGAGTGAGTATGTTATTGACATGCATACGGCGAGTCGCTTGAAGAGCACAAGTAGAGGGAGAGCGGCAGCGGGAGCGGGAGGCAGGCAGGTAGGTAGGTAGGGACAAGGTTTGAGCCGTCAGCCGTCAGCCCTCCGCTGCGCGCGGGCGGGGATCAACCCTCCGTCCGGACGTCGCTTCATTCCTGGCCCGCGCGACCTCGTCAGTCGTAAGTGCGCAGACCCCCCGCCACGAGAGTCAGACTCGTACGGACGAATAGCGGCGCCGGACTGTTGCTGACCAACTCGTACTCGTCCCCAGGGAAAAGGCACTTCGCCCCACCTGTGGTGAGCCGCCGCCTCGCACGAGGAGACGCAACCCTCGTCCGGACGAGCAGTGACGCCGGTGCGTGTACGAGTTGCGCTCAGTCACTCGTGACCTACGCGGGGCGGCCGAGCACGCCATGCCGTCCGTACGAGGTTCGTCCGCAGGGCGCTCTAGCCATCACTGCTGGGGAGCCAAAGAGGCACGGGGCGAGTCAAACACCTCGTATGTAGACGAAGAGGTGACAGTTGTGGCGGGCTGCCTTCTTGCCCACCTGCTCCTGCGCTTCGGTCCTCTGCTTCTACGCCTCGTCCTGCCCAGCGCCACTTTGTGTCACTAATGGAGCCTGCGTAGACCAGCGGCCCAGCGGCCCCCTCGACGGATACAAAGATGTGTCCCTCGTTGTCCGTCTTCCCGTTCTCTCCATTCTTCTCCCTTCTTTCCCCTCCGAAATGTTTCAAGCGACGAGAGGTTAGTGGTACCTTCCTTTTTTCGCGCCGAAGTATTTGCACGCACTAGACACTGACGCACTATCAGCTCTACCATACTCACTCAACCCGCTCCGCAGTGTCATCTCAAAGCATCTCTGTACTCTACACTTGCGGCGCGTTAGCATGCAGCGATGACCGACACAACCAGCACCAACCCCATCACCAACAACAATGATCTCAGCATCAACCGTCCACGACTCGAGTACCGCCATCCAAGAGCATACGATCATCCACGTCCACAAGTGCGAAGCGACGAGCTTTCCGATTCGATCTCCCACTTCGTGAGCTCGGACCACGATCCCAGCGTCAGCATGTCAGCACCTTTGCACAGACGGCTCCGATCTTGTCCGACAAGTGAGTTTGCTCTCGGCCTTGACTCGGCCGCTCTCACAGAGCAGCGGAATCGGCAATCGTGCATGCCGTTGGTCGGCGTCTACCCGTGGTGCCCCGTACCGCAAGTCAGCAAGCAAGCGGCATGGGCAATCCTGGTACGACCTCCCCGACACCCGCCTCGCTCTGCTTCGGGACCCTGGGATGGGCAAGCCCCGCTTAATCGGCGGGCGGCGCACGCCCATCGCTGCAGTCTTGTGGTATGATGGAGAAGTCGAGGTTGATTCGCGGTGGGCAGTGAACCCTTCTCCAAAGCACAGGAATGGGCAATCTCTTCCCCGCGGCAAAGCGACGGAATGGGCAAGTCGCGCCTCAGCGTTGCTTCGTGCCATTACACACAGAGCTCGGGAATGGGCAATCCGCCCCAAGATGCCAGGCCATCGTCGCTCTTTTCTCGTGCCAGCTTCTGTGCATCGACCCATCGTGGCAGTGTGAGTATTACCGTGGAGGCGAACCCGTTTGCTTTCAGCCTCGCCAGCTACCTACTGACATGCTTTCCGTGCTTTCACCCAATGCGCTGCATACACTGCATACAGATACCGCCCGCAAGCAGCACTGCGGTCGATCGATGCATGCCGACGCCTGGATCATCTTCTCGATCGCCGCCTTCACCGTCGATCCCGCATCTTGGAAGTACCTACGATCTGCAATTTCTCCAAGAGCATTCCGGCAGCATCTTCGATACGATTGATGCAGCTACGAGGCTCATACTTACCGAGGCCGAGTCCCGGGCGCACACCGGCTCGACAACCATGCCCCGACTTCTGGAACAATCCACCGGCCGGATTCCACCTACATCGACTATGTAGGGGCGTCTTTTACACCGCGTACACCTGTAATGCCAGTGGCGCGGCCTCAAAGCAATGCGTGCGCCGCCGCAGTCGAATCGCCCGAAAAGGCAGGGGCACCCGGCGACGCTGTTCAAGTCCGACTTGCCGTCGATGCTGCGAATCGACATGCTGCCACTTCAGTCCCAGCTGCACGCCCTCGATCCCAAGAAGATGTACGTATGTGTGCATCTTTGCCCACATCCCCATCGACATCGTCAATACGCGCGGCAGAGCGGAAGCGCAGCCTCAAAGCGTGGGGTCCGCGGATTCCCAAGGCGATCCCGGGCTTAGTATACTTACGCATCAAGATCGAGGCGCGGTACTACTCTACCTTGCCGCAAGCTTCATCTTAGCGCAGACGCCACGCTAGCACATTCTCAGGATGCCCGCCTCAGCCTCTTCTCGTGGCCGCGCTTCGCCCTCTGCAACACAACCCGCCCTAACCTCCAAGAAACGCCGCCAGCAGCAAGAAGAGCGAAAGTGGTTGATTGAAAATGGAAAGACACTTATGAGAGAGAGTCCCCCATTCAAACGGAACCCCCCCTCTCCCCCTCTCTTCGACATACAAGAGACCCTGGCAGTGTCCTCACAAGAAGCTATGTTGCTCTACGACTTCGGCAATGCGCAAGCTCGAGGGGACAAGGCGGCGGAGGAGGCCAACATAACCGTCAAAATCCTCAAGGAGAGGCAGGCCGAGTGCTCGGACGCCTACAAAGCCGATCACAATATCGTCTGCACCACCTGGCGTAGCCATTGTGATGACCTCTTCCGATGGGCCAGAGGAGCCCGTCTTCCCCCTCTCAGCGCCTCCGACACGCCGCGCGACGGGAGAACAAGACAGAAGTCGAAAGCGGCGCATACCGCACTGGTGTTGCCATTTCCCAGCACTTGGACTTGGACTTGGACTTGCATTCCGGAGTCACCGCACCGCAGCATCCGTGGGTGTGTGCCATTCTGACTACTTTCTTGCTCCTCAGGCGCTGCTGGCGCGCAGCGTAGTACTAGGAGCAGGAGTGGGAGGAGAGTAGACGGCAGGGGTTTGCGTGCGGTGACGGTTTCCTATCCCCAGCCTTGAAATGTATCGCGAGGCGCTGCACGCTTGTCCTCTGAGTGCAACTCTCACTCTCTGTGACTCTGTAGGACTCCCTCTTACGCCTCATGACGTAACAAAGAGCCGGACTCACTCATTCCGTACCGTCCACCGTCCTGAGTGGGATGACTGACTGCTCCTCCTCCTTGCGCGAGAGTGAAGTTCGCTGTCGCTACCAAGGCGGTGTCGGGCTGCAGATGCCGGTTCTCCAAGCCCTTTCGTGAGAGTTATCTCGATTCGATTGTGCGCGGGCGGGCGAGTGACTTTCTCTGCCCTGCGAGCATCCTCTCCTCAACCCTCACGTACTGCCTTCACATTTGCCCTTCCTGCCCTGCTCACTGCGCAGAAGCGGGCACCGCCGTACTCGCCCCACTGGTCCCGGCCCCCTTCTCAGCCGCAATCTTCCTCCTCCTCCTCGCAATCCTCGCCTCCATCTCCTCGACTCTCTCCCTCTCCTCCAACCTCTCCGAGTAGAACTGCCCACTCTGGAGGATCATAACGCCTACGAGCGCCGCGGCGAGTACGGCGTGTGACGTGGCGAGTTCGCGGAGGGGGAGGAACGTTGGGTCTGCGGGGTTTTGCGGGTTGGCGGAGGGGGTGGGTGTGAGTGGGGGCAGGAGGGCGAGGTCTATGTGGGGGATGGGGTGGGGTAGGGAAGAGTGGATGTGAGTGAGTACGGTGTACGGTACGAGAGAGAGAAGAGGAGTACGGGACTCACTCCGGCGGATGCGCGAGTAGTACACGAGGCCCGATGCGCCGTAGAGGACTGTGTGCGTGCGGTGGTGGTGGGTGGTGGGGGTGTAAAGTGAGCTCACTTCACTCGTCAGTATATGCATGCATGTCTTTCGCTGCTTGAGGGTCCACCGCAGTGTACCCTACGCCCGACCACACCCCGCCACTCACAAAGACTAGCCCCATCAAACAACCAATTACTCTCCCTCCTCCCAATAACAATCTTTCCCAACACGAAAACCCCACCCATGATCCACGTAACATGCAGCACAGCAGCAAAGAGGTTATCCATACGTATGAGTGTATGAAAGTAGTATGCGTGGGCGGAGAGGAGTGCGTCGTGCGTGACGGGCGACTGCCATAGGAGGAGGTGGTCGGCGAGCCAGTGCATACTGAGGATACCGAGGAGGAAGGAGGTAATGCCCACTACGAGGCCCGTGCCGAGGCCGGTCATGGCGGCGGCGAGTGGGTGGTGGTGGTGGTGGTGGTGGCGGTGGTGGGACTGAGGAATGAGGAAAACGAAACGAAGCGGTAGGTCGGATGCGATCAAGAAGGAAGAAGCGTCGGTGGTCGTGACCCTCACCTCACACCGTTCACGGCAGACGCACACGCAGATACAAGATCAGAGCAATCTCTCGCACCCTCTCTCACTCTCTCTCTCTTTCTGTCACTCTTCTGTGCGTCGTCTGGTCTGCCCCCCACCCCGCGAAGATGTGTGTGTGCCCTGTGCTCTGCTCTTGCGCCGCGCCCTGGGGGCCTGAGCGGCCAGAGTGAGCTCTACTTGACTTGATCTGAGCCCGAGTCTGAGTCTGAGTCCGCCCTGGGCGTCTGACGTGAAAGCAACGCAACGCACGCACGCACGCACGCATTCGGGCACTGTATGTAACAGCCGAGGGAGCGGGCGCAGGCGCAGAAGCGAGCGTGGGGCGGGCTGGCTCGGCTCCGATTACACCGCCACGTGGCATGAGGTGGGGGCGTGGGCTTGTGCGTGGGCGTGAGCGTGCGTCCTTTTCCGCACCTTCCTCGACTCGATTTCTGAGCTCTCAGAAGTGCAATGCAAGCAAGTGTCACGACGATGGAATGCCGAATGCCGGATTGCGATTGAATGCCAGTAGGGAGCGAGGGAATGCCGTCCGGAACGAGGAACGAACGAGCACACATGATCAGAACAGAGTATACGTATATGTACATTGACACGTAGGTAGCACCTACACGGCGCGAGGCGAAGGGGTTCCACACGTCGAGCGCTGCAAGTAAGTGAGTACGCAGCACAGCGTCCCGGCGAGGCCAGAAGCGGGGGAACAGCCATACTGTGGTGAAGATGCGTGCTTCGGGTAGGCTCCGCGCTGTCTCTTCTCGCTGGCGAGGACATTGCATGGAAGCATAGCCTAGCCTAGCCTAGCCATCGCCGCTGGGACCGCATGAGGCTGTATGTGCCTCTTCTGATCTGATCCTGAGGGCAGGTAGGTAGCCTTGCAGCGCGGCATGGCAGCGCCACTCACAGCGACATTCAGGCGAGCTCCTTCAGCTTGCTTGCTTCGCTGAAAGTCTCGTCGTGTCGTATCTCCAAGAGCGAAGCGACAACAGTACCAGCGCGCGCCATCGTTTTGTGGCCCTCACCGACCAGGCATAGCTCCCGCCATGGCCTCTGCCACTCGATTACCCGCCGCTGCCGCTGCCGCTACAGCCGCCGCGGGGCTAGGCACCGGCGGCGCGGCGGCAGCGAGCGGGGGTGCTCCTCCTACTGCGCCCAGCGCCAACCCAGTGGGCGTCGCAGCGGGCGGAGCGGGGCTCCACACCCCCGCACCACCAATGGGCCCAGCGGCGGCAAGTGCTGCCCCTCCGCCTGCGGAGGCGAGCTTATCTGCTGCGGCCGTGACGGCTGCGACTGGGGCGGCTGCTGCGCTTTGGAGGGAGGTAGATGCGGAGGACGAAGAGAACTCAGAGTAGGCTTCGTAGAGGTAGAGGAAGCCAAAGAGGAGGAAGAGGATGGACCCGCCGAGGGTGACTGTAGAGGCGAGAGGGTGCGGCCGTGTCAGCACGCGCGTGCGAAAGATCTGTATGCGGTATCACTACCATGCCACTCACCATGCCGTACGCTAATGCGCGTCGCGAGCCAGCTCCCGCCCAGGACTGCAATCCCCGTGCAGATACTGTGCCCTACAATGGTGCCAAATGACACCAGCCAGATATTGTGTGCGGCGGCAAGCGCAATCGTCGCAATCTGGCTGCGGTCTCCCCACTCTCCGAGAAACGTCAGGACAAAGGCTTGTGCGAATGTGGGGCTCACGCAGAGTCCACAGAGGTTGCGCGCGCCCTCCTTGAGGTTACTCGTAAGTCCCGTGCGACGACCCGCGGAAGAGGAAGCCCGGCGGTGGTGCCCCTGCCCCTGGCCCTGGGCATACTCGTCGCCATTCGGCGCTGCTGCTCTCTGCTGCTGCGGGTAAGGCTCCACGCGGGGGTATGTCGCTGTGCTGGGTGTGCGTCCCGACTCGGCAAGATCCAGCGAGTCGCGCGTCCGCAGCTCGTGCTCCTCCTGCTCCTCTTCAATCTCCTTTTTCGCCTCTTCCCACTCCTCACCAATCTCATCCCCCGTCATGGCCAAACCCTCACTGAGCATCCGCGCGCCAAAGACAAAGAAGAGGGCGCTGGCGAGGAGCGTAGTGAGACTCTTGGGGAGAAGCGTGGGGAACATGACGCCCATGAATGCCGATAGGACGGACATGACTGCCAGCGAAGAAAAGGCGCCGAGGAAGACGATGAGGCGCGACTGCCGCATGGAGAGGATCGCAGCGATGAGGAACGTCTTGTCGCCTATTTCGGAGAACTGCGGGCATGGAAAGGAAGCGGAAGGGAGTGTGTTAAACTTTAACGGAGCTACTCGTCGGCGCTCCTCCTCCGCTCACACGCACAATGATCATCGTAAAACTCGTCCAAATCGCCCTTGGGTCTGCGCGACTCTGCGCAAGAAACGACGCAATGACGGGGATCCAGTCGGCCGCTGCCGTCGCAGAGAGCGAGGACGAGGCCACGCCGTCGGCTGAGCCGAGGCCCGAGGCGTCGGCCATGGCTGCGACGAGGATGGGGAAAGGAAAGGTCACAGAGGCGTGACCGCGGAAAGGGTAGGTAAAATGAAGGTGGGTGTGTAGTGTCGGGTTCGAGCGTTGAGTGATCAAGAAAAGGGTAAAAAGGACGTGGGCGGCGAGGAAGAAGGAAAGACGAGGCGCGGAGACTGACTGTAGGTAGCAGGTGGATCGCACCCACCCGCCTCTGCAAATCCCATTGCATTGCATTCCGCCCCGCCCCCAGTTCACCCTGCACTCACTCACCTTCTAAATCCCGTTCCTCATCCTCGTAGAGTCAGTCACGTCACACACACACACCCAACGCTCCCCTCCTTCCTGCCGGCACGCACCCTGCCGCGGCCAACACGCCACGCCACGCCACGCCACGCCACGACACGCCAACTCACAGCACAGCGCACGGACGCGCCGCCACGTTGGGGCGGGGCACGGGTGTCGGAACCGAGAGGAAAGGTTACAATTCAGACCCGCAACGATGTAAGAGGCGGGGAGCATTTGCATTTGGCACTCAATACATCTTGCCGCAATTGCAACCGCAATGTGAGTAGAGAGGAACGCAGCAAGGCATGCAATTGGTCGGTCGGCCGGTCGGTCGGTCGGGGGTAGCGCGAGCGAAAAAAAAAGGGGGAGAGACAATGAAGTATAGAGTGCGTGTGCGATTACGAAGACGATGACGATGAAATGCAGAGGGGGGCGCCGTGGCACAGGGACAGGAACAGGGAAAGCACAGGTACAGGCCAGTCTTCTCTCAGAGCGGCGACGAGGCAGCGCCCGCACCGCTCAGATCTTGAGCTCGACAAAGCCCTTGGGAGGCAGGACGTTCCCACTGGCACCTCCTGCGGCCGCACCACTCCCGCCCCCTCCCTTGACCTTGGCATTGGCAGCTCGCTCCTCGCGCTTCGTCTGCGCCTGCGCCCTCGCCCCGGCACTGCGCTTCTCCTTCTCCTTGCCCGCTGCACCACCGCCCGTCCGCGCAGACTTGGCAGCAGCAGCAGCCTCGTCCTTCAACTCCTTTTGCCTCCGTGCTAGCGCCCTTCGCTCGCGCTGACGATCCCGCTTCCGCTTCAGCTCGAGTTCGCGCCTCTCTTTCGGTGAGAGCGCCGCCAGACTTGGGCTCGCGCCGTCCACTTCTGGACTGGCGCTGGCATCCCATGGCGACGTCGCATCGCTGCCATTGCCCTCGACGTAAGCAGCCATCCCCTCGTCACCTGCGCCTGCGCCCGCGCTCGTGCCCTTGGCTTTGCCTCTTGTCCTCCCGCCCCGCGAGCCTGTGCTTCCCAGCATCGAGGCTACCAGCGTCGGGCTCAATGGAGGAGAGAGTTGCCTCCCGCGGCGGGTATGCGTCGGGAGGACCACGCCCGGGGGTAGCTTCGTCGACGACGACGTCGTTGTTGTTGTCGTTGCCGGCGGCGTTGGATGGGATGACGACTCAGCCACTTGTGCAGCTTCTGCGCTCAAAGGGAGGGGAGACGCAGAATCAGACGCCGACGCTGAGCCGGGCGTCACTGTCCCAGGTAATCCTACCGTCGTCATCGAGCAGGACATGGCATCCTCTTCTTGCTGCGACGTTGCACCCTGCGACGCATCAGAAGTGGCCGCTATTAGCGCCCCGTCGACGCTACGTGCTTCTCGCTCGTCTGTCGCCTGCGAGCCCCCTCGGCTACCGCTGCCGCCCGAGTGCGACCCCTCACCGTCGCCGGCAAGAGCACTCGGACTGCTGCTCCCGCTCCCGCTGCCACTGCCACTCCTGCTGCGACTACGCTTCGTCAAGGATTGCCGGTCGCCATCAAGGATGAGTGGACCCTTTGACGCGGATCGTTTCCGCGAACCGGATGAAGAAGCAGACTGATCGTCTCGCAGATCCGGCGTGGCGCTGGCAAAACCTGAGCTGCCTGGGCGACTGCCCTCCCCGTCTCCGTCGTAGGCTGCTAGCACAGGCGACGGTACTGCAGATGGGTGATCGCTCGCACGGACATCTGCCGACCTGTGGCCGAGACGACGTGTGCCGGCAGCACTCGTCGGAGACTGGAGTGTAGTACTGCGTGTGATTCTTGTGCCGTTGGGGCTCGAAGAAAAGGCTGCATGCGGGCCTCCGCCACCCTCGTTCCCCGCTTCTGCCGCAGCAGTCTGTTCCGAAATCAAAAACTCTACGACGGACTCCCACGAGTTGCCGTGCTGCTTGAGCAGGAAGCGAACCGTAGAGAGTTTTTGCCCGGGCACAGACCGGAGGATGAGCTGCTCACATTCCGTGGCCTTCAATTCTGCGTCATCGACGCTTTCGTCGCCACTTGCGACGTAATCAAAGTCGTCTTGGTCTGAATACCTGCCTTTGCCCTTGATCGACGAAGTGTCTTGTTGTGCTGCTTGCGAGACATTGCGCTCGATGATGCGCGGCAGGCCCAAATGAGGACCAGCGAGGTTACGCACCGACGAGTAGTGTTCCCAATTGTGGTAGCTGAGGCGCGGCAATGAATGATGAGACGGGTAAGCTGGCTGTCCAATACCGCATCTTCCCATCAGAGCGCAACAATGAACTCACGCTATGTACAGAGGCCCAAATGCTTCGATGGGGCCGACAGGAGGGGTCGGAGTCGCTGCGTCGCCCGCGTGGCTGTAGCTTGGGCCGGCCTCGGCTTCTCCTTGCATGGGCGTATTGTTCCTCGTGCTGGAAGAGGGGTCTTCGACGAGTCCCTTGCTGACGCTGCGGCTGTTCACCCGCCGTTGCCGCCTCATCTCGCGAGCAGTGGGCGGTGGACCCTCTGCACCGGGCGGAAGCGTCGACTGTATTTGCTGGCGTTGGCGTTCGAGAGCTTGGCGCTCTGCAACTGCCTCGCTTGAATCATCGTCTCCCGTCACGACGTACACGAGTCCAGGCTGTACGATTTTGATCTCTTTTCGCTTGAGTGAGGCGAAAGCGGACAGCTCCAAATGCCCACCGTATGTGCCTAAGGCGGGGGGAGTGGGGGCGAATGAAGCATCAATATTTCATAGTTAGAATGCAGGCCGAGGAGGGGAGTGGGGGTACCGCGCATACAGGGCAACTCACCATTCTGTCGCATCGTCTTGACGTACTCATCAAAGGGCTTCTCTATGTCTACAAAGCCAGCAAAGCGGTCTGGTGATGCTTCTAGGTAATCGCAAATCTCCTGTCTGAGCCGAGCATGATGGTTTGGAGAGCCATAGAACTGGTCCGACAGGGCTCTACAGGGAGTCAAGAGGGTGGGTCGGGTCCACGGGGGAGATTCTGTGAGTATGACGAGGATGTGGGGACACCTCGTCCACGGACCTGGCAAGTGACGCACCGAAACAAGCAATTGCCGTCGCCGCTCGTCTGGCTGGCATAGAGGCTCATAGCGCTGAGCTGAGCTCTAAGCTGGGCCTCCATCTCATCCGGGTCATCGACGAGCTGGACGGGGCGATGGGGAAATAGGAGGAGGAGTCAGATGGGATAATGGGGCTTCTACATGTGGTGCTGAAGGAGAGCACTTACTCTGCTTCGACTGCTGCGGGTGGTCGGGCGCTCGCCTGACGCCATTGCGTTGTAGAGTAGAACAGAGTCGGGTCAAGTCGATGCGAGGAGGAAGGTCAGCAAGAGGGCACAGGGTGAAGAGACTTGGCCGGAAGTGGGCAGAGAGGTCGGGCTGTGGCGTAGTATAGTCGTGGCCCCAATTTACGCAGCCTAGCTCCGGCATACCATGGACCGAAAGCAGGCTTCTACGAGCACAATGGCAGCTAGGCAGGCCCAACTTGCCTGCTCGCCTGGGCCTGTCCCTGACTTCTCTGACCCTGGCCAACAGATGCTCCTGCGTCATCTTGATCTCGTCCCTGCCATCGCCATTACGCTGCGGCCAAGCGTCCTGCTCCATGTCACCCCAATGAGCTGCCATTCTGGGCCATACTGCTGGCGACTACTGCAGGGTGGCACTGCTCCAGGCGACGCCTGACGTATCCCTGAGCCCGCCGCGCTGCTGCTTATGTCCATGTACCCAGCCATCTGTCCAACAAGGCGTTTGAGGAGGCACGCTCGCACACACGCACCTTTGCCACTGAGCTTGACATTCCTTCCCTTTCCTCTGCGTCCAGTCGAGGCCGAGGCGGCTACGGCGCCACCTCGGCGAGACCCTCGAGCCATGGCGACGTCCGGATCAGGGCGGGGCGGGCGGGGGCCGCGGGAAACGCGGGTGATGCGGGCGATTCGGAAAAGGGGGCGGGGGCTAGGGGTATGATGTGTGATTCGGAGTGACTGCGGTGACTGCGGTGACTACGATGACAATGGCGATGGCGTGAGGCCCACGAGCAGCGTTCTAGGTGGCAGTCATAGAGGGGCTGACCAGTGGCAAGCGTGCGTGCGTGCGGGCGGGCCGGCAGAAGATGCACAGAGAGAAATTGAAGTGGGTGGCGCGGGTGTGTATGTGTGGGGGGCGGAGAGAAGATGTGGAGAGAGAGAGATGGAATACGGGGAGAAGGAGAATGCCGGGCGAACAAAAGTGCCGAGGTTGTTGATTGCTGTGGAGACGATTGCCGAGGAGAGGACGGGAACGAGGACGAAAACAGCGATTGCAATGCCAATGCTGTTTGTGTGTCCTTGATCGTGTGCGATACGTATGCGCTTGCGCTCCGCTGTGCGCCGTATTGCATTCGTATTGGTTTATGTTCCCTTGGTTTTGGTTCTCCCCCACTCAGCTCGCCGGATTTTTGGTTGCTCGTGTGGGTCAGGCAAGCGCCAGAGGAGCGTATGCGTGTGCGTGTGCGTGTGCGTTGGTGCGTTGGTGCGTTGGTGCAGTGTCTCGTGGCAACAGCCGCGGGGTGGAGAGCAGCAGCAGCGCTTCGACGAAGGGTGTTGTCACTGCGCTTCGACGGTGCCACTTCCAGCGTCAAGACGGAATTCCAAGCCGGCGACTCTCGCGACTCTCAGTGCAACTTTTTTCTTCTTTCCTCTTGACGTTGCTCGAGTGGCCGCTTTCTTCTTCTCGCGTCGGCAGTGTCGGTCAGGCCGCACTGGAACGCACCCAGGCCACACACGACCAAGCTTCAGCCATTTTGTCGCTGCACTCTGCTCTGTCATTGGCCTCGTCTCGTCTCGTCTCGTCTCTTTTCCTCGAACCTCGAACCACTGATTCACTGATCCAGCCTGGCAACTGGGCAGCTGAGCCTCGCCGCATCTCACCTCGCACAAGCGCACCGAGAATAGGAGCGCACCGAGCACCGAGCGCACCGTCAGCCGCGCCTCGCCTCGACTCGACTCGACGCACCCTGACGCAACAAGTGACAGACGACCCTTGCGCGCCAGCCCGGGCTGACCCGATCCCCAGCCCGACGCTCGACGCAACAACCCGGCTCGAAACCAACACCCCGCGTACTCGGAGCCGAGCTGGCGCGCACGAGCCACAGCACCACTGCCACAGGTCGAAGTGAAGCCACAGTCAGCCCAGCCAGCCCGGCCAGGCACGCATACATGGCCTTTTTTGGGTGGTCATTCTCTCGGGCAGAACCAGACGATTGACGGCACTGCTTCCCGATCAGCACCAACAAGACACCACCCATCATCGTCGTGCTGCGACAGGGAGGTGTGGACCGCCATGGACATCCAACAGACCGCTCCCAGGCCGCAGCATGGCCAGCAACCGCCTGCCTCGACCCTGGCGCCTTCCACCGACAATCTCCCCAGTCTCGCCTCTTTCCTCACCAGCATCAATGCCGGATACTCTTCCGACAAGTCGCAACCCCTCCCCTTTGACGCCCAGCTGTCCCTCATCAGCGCGCAGCTAGACACAATCGAGACGGCCACCGCCAAGCTCATCCAAGACAATTGGCAAGAGATTCAGACTACGATAGAAGATGGGCACAGGATACAACGCTCCGTCCAGTCCCTCGAAACAGAGGTGGCTCGCCTCGAGACTGCCATCCAGCCGGGAAGACGCAGCATTGTGCCGCCACGCATGGCCCCACGCTTGCAAGAATACGCCGACGCAGACTGGACCTACCACCACTCGCAATTCCTCTTGCAATCCCTTCAAGTCGTACATGCTTGCGTTGCTTCCATCGAGAAGCTCGAAGACCACATCGCACAGGGACGCCTGGAACACGAGGCTTACTCGCAGGCTTCGCTCGCCGCCGAAGAGGCCTGTGCGCCCCTGCTGTCCGCCGAGGCATCGTCCGAATACGCATGGCTCGCGCACGGCCAAGGCATTGGCGAAGACGACGGTACTCCTCGGGCCGTCTCTGAGCTCCTGGATCGGCTGCAGGGGCAAAAAGCAAAGACGGCGCAGATGCTGTCCCAAGGCTGGGACAAGGCAGTCTCGCTCTCAAAGACGGGCGTCCACGCTGACTGCACTGTGACCATCCATGGCCAGGTGGCTGTCTCGGACTCCTCCGATTACCAGATGACCCTCGCGGCCATTGCTGATGCGCTTGAGCGGAGAGGAAATCTGACTGCGAAGCTCGAGCAATTGGCAGCCGACTTGGCAGACCAGCTGGATTGGATGGCAGAGTCGCACTCCAACTCGCCAGGGAGGCGGTGTTTGGCAGAGCAAGTCGAAGCCGTCGAGGGAGGCGGCAAACCCCACTCCATCGTCGTCAAGGCAATCAGCCAAGGGAAAGATGATACTGCAACCCAAACTGCCGCTACGACGAATCTACAAGCCGTAGAAACTATCCTTGACTTTCTTCATCGACATTTCTTTGCTTCCCTCAGTGTACCTGCTCGGACGGCATTTGCCCAGGCTTTCTTGCCACGCATCGTGCCTCTTGCCATTGCGCAACTTCATGCTGCCCTTCCTTCTCAGCTGCCTACAAAGGCGACGCTCGCAGAAGGAGCAGCCACAGTGGGAGAGCTCCGGCGATGTGCTCAAAGCCTGTATGCTTCACTGGAACAGGGCCAATTCGTCCCTGCCAACCTGGAAGAAGGCGAGGACGAAGACGAGTCGCTAGGCTACCCGACGGGGCTGCTCCGCTTTGCCAAATCCATTGCTTCTCACCAAGGCAGTCGCATCGCCGCAGCGATACGAGATCAGGCGAGGCAGCTCTGTCTCGTAGAGGAAGAGCGCGGGTGGGACACCGAGACCGTCGAAGTCGAGCCAGCCGTCCCGATGCCCGACGATCCAGAAGAGATGAATAGGGCAGAGGAGGGGGCCGTGGAAGGGCTTCTGGCTGATCTTGGGTCGAGCTCGAGCTCAAAGCAGACAGTTGCAGATGACGGTCCAGCCGATGGCGACGCTTGGGGCTGGGACGACGAAGGCGGGCTGCAGCAACAGCAGCAGCATGCGTCCATGTATGCTCAGCCTTCTCGCGCCAGCTCATCGTCGATTGGGTCCCTCGGACAGCGATCCGTGTCCCCGAACACCCACGCAGCTGCATCTTCAACAGCAAAGGCAAAAGGACGGTCGGGGCTTGGAGGCGTGCGGGTCGTCAAGCCACGCGATCAGTTGGGCAGCGGACCCCTTCCGGGCGACGTCGAACTGGAAGACGAGGGCGATGCATGGGGTCTAGACGACGACGTGGACACCCATGCTCCGCTCGCGCCCAGCCTTCCAAGCTCTTCACAGATAGCAAATCACCCAGTCGCGCTGCAGCCGGTGGAAGACGAAGGAGATGCATGGGGGCTGGACGATGAAGACGAAGCTGCTGATAACGGAACGACTGCGCCTCCTGGGCAAGCCCAAACTGCCCCTCGGCCATCCCTTGGACAACGCTCTCTCAGCGCAACAATACCACCGCCTCCTCCTCCCGAGGAAGAGGAAGATGATGCTTGGTTTGCTGAAGGCGATGGCGATGGCGATGGCGATGGCGACGACAAGGGTCAGGGACAGAGCGATTCCAACCAGCATACAACCTTTCAACTCAATGCCACTGAAGCGTCAATTGAATCGAGCGCTACGACGGTGACCACAACCTCGCCGCCTCCTTCCCTCCCACCGATCCTTCCTACGCACGGCTCCACCGAATTCGACTTCTCCTTCGACGAAGACCCAGACGAAGATGCTTGGGGTCTGTCCGAGGAGGAAAAGGCCGAGCGCGCCGCCAAGCGCGCCAGCATGCGCATGTCCATGCTGGCTGGCGGCGGTGCCATGCCCAAAGGCTTTGACGTCGCTGCGCTGAATGCCCTTCGAGAGACGAGCGAAGTCGAACAACCTGCAATTGCCGTCAAGCACGAGGATTCTTCTACTAGCCCTCCTGTTGGAGACGAACCCCTCCTTGCCGCGCAAACCGCCGCTGCTGAGCCCGAAGATCTCGATGAAGATGCATGGGGTCTGTCAGAAGAGGAAAAGGCAGACCGTGCAGCTCAGATCGAAAGCGCAAAGCAAACCCCCGCCCCTGCATTGCCAGAGGTAGAGACAGCGACGACGCTGCCTGAGGCGACGACTCTCAGCAACGGTGCCGGAGAGCAAGACCGGGGAGTCGAAGCCTTTTCATTTGATACAGAACCGATCGAGGCCTCGCCCGGGTCCACAGCAGAAGACCCCGTACAGGCAGCGGTGCCAGAGGAGCAGGCAGTCGAGGCGGCGTCGACCTCGGCGAGTAAAGTCACTCCCCCTGCGCAGCACAGAAGCGCTTCTACAAGAATGCCATTCGACGAAGACATTGATGATCCAGACGAGGACGCCTGGGGGCTCTCTTCAGAGGAGCTTCGAGCTCGTGAGAAGCGAGCTAGCACATGGCTCATCGATACTGCCGCCGCCACGGCCGGCGACAACGAACCGGCAGCATTACCTAGCCCCGAGCCAGAGGCGGAAGCAGACACTCCCGTCGCAGACCTAGCCCAGTCCACAGGCAGCGTGCCGGACCTTGCGCAGTCAGTAGAGACTGTGCACTTGGGTCAACCAGGCCTTTCAGCATTCGTTCCCTCACAGCCACCTGCTTCGGCGACATCTCCGTCCCGTTCTGCATTGACAGCCGTCAATTTGGAAGCTGCTGCGGAAGAAAGGCGCCATGCGACTGATGCCAGTGCAATTGGCGGTGAACAGGCCGTCAGTGGCGGTTACACCGCTGTGAACGGTCACCAGAATGGCCAAGTCCGCGGCAGCGACGATTTGACGGCACTGATCGAAAATGCCGAGACGTCGCGGCTGAATGGTGCGCCACGCTGGGACTGGTCTGGCGCAGTATCGTCCGAGGCGGCCTCGTCGAACTCGGCGCTGCTCGCAACGCCCCCAGCAGAGAGGCAAGAACCGGAGCCAGCGACCGAAGTGTTAGAGGTAGCAAGCGCGCTTCAGTCTGAAGCCGGCGACGATACTGCATCGGAACAAAGTCTTCCAAGGCGCCCTCCCTTTGAGCTGGAATCGGCTCTGCCCGAGTCGATGTTGCCTAGCGAGGTAGCGTCGAATGCGTCCATTGCACCGACGCCGCGGTCCAAGTCCCCTGACGTCTCATCCACATTCGACCCGCAAGAACCGGAAGCTGACATTGGCGGGGATGACTTTGATGCAAGATCGCTGGCTAGCGCTCCCGTCAGCGATGGCTCCATCGAAGGCATCGACGAAGGACAGACCGCTCGTATTGGTCGGCCCTTCCCCTTGGAGTCGGCCCTCCCGGGACCGCCCTCGCTCATGTCGACAGGGGGCTCTGGCCCTCCTTCCGTAGCCTCTCTCCCTCCAACGCCGCGAGCCGAAGCCGCCCGCCAGCTTGAGCTCGACGGCTCCGTGGGCAGCCGTGGCTCAAGTGACGGACCACTCCCATTCGACCCTACGGCTGCTCCGCCATCACTTCCCGTGTCCCGGCCCTATACTCCCGACGGCACAAACTTCGATCGCGGAGAAGAGTCATCCGCCGAGCCGCCTTTCCCCATTCACTCGGCCATGCCCTACTTTGACGTGCTGAGGCGGCAGGCCGGCGCGAGTACCAGCACGGGCACGCCCTCGGTCGCCTCCATGGGTGCCAGCTCTGACAGGGCGCTGCCTCCGTCTCCCCTGCCGGAACGGGCCGACACGCCTTCGACCGATGCCGGTTCGATGGTCTCAAGCGTGGGTGTGGTACCCGATGCGGGGCACGAGGAGGAATCCACGCAGGCGATAAGCAGGGGCGAGGTTTCCGAAATCGACGCGGCGCCTTCGGCCGCAGCTGCAGATGAGCACGAGCATGGCTTGTACAGGGATCGCGCCATCACTGCTACCCCTGCGGTGCCCTTATCGCTGCTTGCTCCAGCGCCAGAAGCGACGCCTGCCCCTGCTGAAGAAGCGGTACGCATTGAGCCGACGCCGAAACTCGAAGGCCAAGGCTGGGCAGCCCCCGACGAGTTTGATCCGTGGGACGACGAGCAGTCAGAAGTCCCGCAGAGTCATGTGCTTCCTGACGATCCCCAGGACACGACGGCAGAACCGCCGCAAGCGCCGCGCGTGCAGGAGCACCCATCCAGGAGCCTGGGCCTCCACCTCGATCTTCACCATGATCAAATGTCCACGGGCCCGCCCTTGCCTTCGCCGATGTTCGACGAAGATGACGAAGATGATGATGAAGAGGCTGGCGGCGCCAGCCATGGTTATTTGCACGACGAGTCCTTCTCCCGGAGCGGAGACGAGCCCGCTTTCCACGATGAGCAGGATGGCGAGTCAGTGGCGCACTCCGAGGCGGCAGTCTCCCAGCGAGATGGGACGGCTACGCCTGAAGAGCGCGAGCGTGTAGAGCACAGCGGACCAATGGAGGAGGTGGAGGATGATGACCCGTGGGGCGATCTGGCTGAGGAGGACGCACAGCCGATGTCAGGAGCTGCTGCAGTCGCAGACGCTAGTCTCGATGCTGCGCAAGGCCAGAGCGAGGCCGAGCCCGCCGAGCTCGCCGAGCCAGAGAGTCAGGCACAGGCCCAGACGCGAGAGCCAGAAACTTCGCCCGAGGAGCCAGAGCCTGTTGCCCATGTCTCGGACATTGCGCCAGAACCAGAAGCGGCAACAAATAGAGGAGCAACGGCTGCCGCTCCCTCGGTGCAGCAGCAGTCGCTCGATGACGAAGAAGAGGACGGATGGGGCTGGGACGATGGAGAAGCGGCAGGAGCAGCGGCCGCCGCCGCCGCAAGCGCAGCAGCTGTAGCTGGGGCCGCTGGCGCAGGCAGTGTCGCTGGGTCACAAGCAGCCACGAGCAAGTCAGCGACGAATGGACCTGCACTTGTCAAGACTGCGCCGCGCATGGAGCGGTGCAAAATCTCGAAGCGGTCGCGCGAGCTCGTTGAGCTCGCAGGCCGAGTGGTGGACGATGCGTTTATGCTCGCCGAGTCGAAAGCGGGAGGCGCAGACGCAGACGCAGACGACCTCCTCCCGTCTCCGCTGTCTGTCCTAGAGACGCTGCCCGACATCTTTGAGCTGCACCGCGCTCTGATGCCAAGCCTGCACGCCGACGTCCTCGCCAACGTACCTTCCCTGGCCATGCAATTCGTCAACGACTGCCAGTTTCTCTCCCGCGAGATTCTGGCCCTGCGTTCTCGCCTGGAATCGACGCCGCTCCTCGTCGAGTCTGCGCAAACAAGCGACGTCCTGCCTTCACTTACGAAGTGCGCGACGCGCACCACCCTCCTGGGGAAGCACGCCCTCGAGTCGCAGCTCGCCGCGCAGGCTTCTCTCCTCGCGTCGATGTTGTCAGACCCCTCCGAAGGGACAGACTCTTTCCTCTCCGTCTACCGCGGCTCACTCGACCCCTCCGACCCCGCCGCAGCACACAACTCCCACCCCGGGTCGTACCCCGCGTGCGTACGCTGCCTCACACAGGTAGTCCACACGCTGCGCTCACTCGACGCTGCGTGGGGCGCAGTCCTCGCGCCAAGTAGCAAGTTTGCGGCGCTGGGCACCCTCGTCGAGGCGCTGTGTCTCCGACTGGGAGGGGACGTCATCGCCATGGAGGATATCGGCGAGGAGGAAGGTAAGCGCCTTGCCGCGCTGCTTGGTATCTTAGGTGGCGGGAGTGCGGTTGCGGGAAGCGCGCTAGAGGCCGACGGCGCAGAGGGGGGGCACGGACAGGCGCAGGGACAGGGACAGGGCCTCGAGTCCCTCTTCACGCTTGCGCCCACCTCGTCCGACGAGGACGCATCTGCATCTGCACCTGCGCGCACCCGCACCCTCATCGCATCCTTTGTCCCCTCCTGGCTAAAAGTAACGGGCTACCTCCCCGAAGTGCTCCTCGGCTCACTTGCAGACGTGGAATTCCTCCTCTTTGACGCGGGGGGGTTGAACCTCCACCCTCAGCGGGGCGACGCAGCCGGACAAGGAAGCAGCAGCTTCACGAGGGAGGAAGCACGCAGACTTATACGCAGTACGTTTGCGGATACGCCTAGGCGGAGGGAGTTGCTTGCGCGGGTGGAGAGGGCGTAGCGAGGCGGGGCGAGGTGGGGCGGGGCGTGGGAGGAGCAGTGGCGGGGTTTTCCGTCTGCGGACACGAACAACCATGAGAATCACGACACGACGTTCTTGCTTGAATTTGCTTGTCGTCTTCTGTAACGAGTCGGAGTCGGAGTCGAGGCTCTCATTGACAATGACAATGGCAATCACATCGTTTCGAATGACGTGTAGGACCGCGGCGCGGCCATGACTGAGCTGATCTGAGCTGATCTGAGCTGCCTTCAGCTAAGGGACGAGCCTGGACACACACTCAAGCGTTCACGCCTGTGCTAGCACACACACGAGTATATAGCACCGAAATGAAGGAGAGGGAGTGAATGTCCATCGTCCTTCTGATTTACATCTCCCGCTGGGCTTCTCTCTCTGCTATCCGCGCCGCTCCCTGGGCCCCCTTTCCCGCAATGCCATCCTGCCCGCCCCACGCGCTGGACCCCCCCGACCCGCCCACTATCACTCATCCCTAACATAATTCCCCGGAAACACGCCCTTGACCCCTCCGACCTTCCCCGTCCACCAATCCTCTGTACTCCCCGTCCTCTCCACCACTTCAATGCGATCCCCCGCACTAAAGCTGAGATCGCCCTCTGCCTGCGCGGCATAGTCATACAGCGCTACGACATAGTCCTTTGGCGGGGGTGCAGCAGCGCCGGGCTTGGGCTTGTTAGGCGGAGGGGGAGGGGGCGCTTTCTTGAGTGTGCCGCCGCCGCCTCCGCTGGGGGAGGACGTACCGGATGAGGAGGATGCATAGGGCGGGGGAGAGGTAACGGATGAGGTGGAGCGGCCGAGTCCGACTTTGGAGGGTGCGCCTGCTGCTAGGCCTGAGCCGCCACCGCCGCCACCGCCAGTGCGGGACGAGGAGTTGGAGAGGAGCGAAGGGCTGCGTCCGGCTGATTGGAGGACGCGGGCACTGGCCTGTGCGGGTTTCCTAATGGAGAGGTCTTCGAGTCTCTCTGCGGCGTCGGTGAGTGCATCGGCATAGCGCTGCTCGACGCTCGTCGTCTCGTCTGTGATGTCGAATCTGCCATCGGCAAAGGTCTGTAC
Source organism: Quambalaria eucalypti (assembly GCA_004016185.1). Lineage (NCBI taxonomy): Eukaryota > Fungi > Basidiomycota > Exobasidiomycetes > Microstromatales > Quambalariaceae > Quambalaria > Quambalaria eucalypti. Next base: position 32,445 of record RRYC01000032.1, read on the forward strand.
CTTGTCGAGTGTGAGGTAGAAGACGTTGAGCTGCATGTAGTAGAAGCTGTGAAAGAGGGGTGACATGAGTGCTTTGACCTTTTCAAAGAAGACGGGCAGCTCCTCCTTCATGGCATTGTTGTAGTACTCGTAGTCTGCGCTGGCTGCCTCGAATTCCTGCTCGAGCTTAAAGAGGTTCTGCTCGTCCTTGAGCGTCTTTTCCTTCTTCTCCTTGAGCTTCGTAAAGGAATTGTTGATGCGATCGTAGTCCACGAGTTTGTGGTCGCGCTTGGTAACATTCTTGCGAATGGCCTTGAGGATGTTCTCAAAGTCCTTGATGGGCGCCACGACGCGGCTCTCGATGAGCTCAATCTCGGGGGTGAGCGTCTCGCGAAGCTCCTCCATCATCTGGCCGTAGCTGGCGAGATGGGTGAGGGTGTTAATCGAGTTGGGGTGCGCCTTTTCCAGATCATATTCGGAGCCAATCGGTTGGAATAGGGTGGCAAAGGACGTGCCAAAGGATGCGCCTGTTAGGAGCATGTCTGTTGGGGCGGGTGCCGGGGGCAGAGACACGCAGTCAGTAATGCATACACGCCACACACCGCGGTCCAGCCTACCCAACTCAACTCACTCTTGACAGCATCCCGAAACGTAATGGCATCCTTGCTCAACTTCTCCGCAAACTTCTCAATTGCCTGCAGCCTGCGGTTCATATCGTCAAACTGCGGGTCAGACGACTTGGTCGACATGCCCACGCGCGACGTCAGCAGGTGCGGCGTCCGCTTGGCGAACTTGGTGATGCCCTAAGAGTGGCGAGTGGTGAGCGGCGAGACGGTAGGGCAGGCGTCATGGATGGTCAGCCTGCGTCTGTGTCTGCGTCTGCGTCTGCGTATGCTTATGCAGTGGAGGTAAGAAACCCTACTCCTTCCGGTACGCACCTTCATACTGGGCGTACTACGCTCGTCCCGGTGCTGCGATGCGATACCGTGTACGATGAGGATACACTATCAGGGATGGAAGGATGAGTGGATGAACGGCTGGATGCGCTAGTGGGCACGTAAACGTTCGTGATCCAATCCAATCCACTCGCCAAGAAACAACCTCAAGGTCCCACAACCTCACCTCACCACGAGTGAGTGCATCGGCCACCTCGCTCGTCTTGCCCGCAAGCACAGGCAGGCGGCAAGCAGGCACAGGCCAAGCCGAGGCGGCACTCCCTCCCTCCCTCCCGAGCCAACTCGGCACTCGGCAGCCGCCCCGCCCCCGCGTCGCGTGGCGGTGCGGTGCGGTGTCGGTACGGTGGTACGAGACTCTCGGATCCGAGGACAAGTGATCGTGGTCACTGCTCTGACTGCAGAAATCAAATGATACAATTAAGATAAAAGTACGTACGATACACTACTTGCGATACGATCCGAGGCCGATGCAAATACAGCGACTAGGTGACAGGAAACTCCCCAGAAAATGCATCGATCAAGTCTCAGCGTCCCCACCCTCCGTTTGATTGTGCGAGCTTCGCGGACGAAGGCGATACCGCGTCTGCGCTTGCGTCTGCGAATTGGGCTCCCGCTTGACAAACCGCCCCCGCCCGCGACCCATCGCAGGCTCTTCATTCTCCATCTCCATCTCCATCTCCAGGCCCACCTGACCGTCCTTGCCGCCCTTGCCTCGCACTTTCCGTTTGCGCTTGCCCTTGTCGCGCTGCAACGATGATGCAAAATCTGGCACGGGCGCAGGCGCAGGCGCGGGCGGGTGGCCCCGCGCAGAATCCTCGATATCTTGAATCTCTGCAAAGTTGGCCCAGAGATCCGCATCGGCATCCGCACCGGCATCGACAATGCTATCTTCGTCGTTGCCCAAGTCGAGCTTACTCACGCCCGTCCATCCCTCGGCGTCTGCGTCTGCGTCTACGCGAACGTGACTCTCGACCTCGCGCCGCCGCGCAGCGTCTCTTTCCTCTCTTCTCCTCATCGCCCACTGCGCCTTTGCCTCAGCCTTCTCCTCCCGCCATTCACATCCTTCGCGGAACTCGCACGCCCTACACTTCCACGACTCCGCCTCGGGCACGCCCCGCGCAGCACGCTCGCCTGACCAGAGGGCGAGGACGGAGTCGATGTGCGCAGAGAGCCAGCCGGGGGCGTGCCGGAAGGTGACGCGGCCGATGATGTCGGCGTTGGCGTCTTTCTCTGCCGCCGCCGCAGAGGGAGGTGGGCTTGGACCGAGCTGAGCGTCGACTTCCTTTTCGTCCTCGAGGTCGGTCGAGCCGCGCTCTGGCTTGACCTCTGGGTCATCGTCAGGCGCCGGCACTGTGATGGCGGGTACAGTCGTCACTCTGCTCACGCGGCGCCCCCGCTTGACTTGAGGCCAGTATACCAAGGAAAGCTCCTTGCGCAGGGCCGTTGTAGCCGCATAACCCTCCTGCGCATCTGTGTAAGGCGGTGCCCCCGCTCCTCGCCAGGCAGATTTAATAAGCTCCAGAATCGTCTCATCAAGAAGACGTACAACGTCGCCAAGCGCCGACAGCTCGGGCGTGACATGCGCATTGGCGTCCATGTCCTGCAGCAAGGCCTGCGCATCTTGGCGGAACGCATCGCTCAGTGCGTCGTCATTGGAGAGGCCCAGAGAAGACCACAATCTGTAGAGGTCGAGTGGTTGAGCGGCAGAGTCCGAGTCGAGGCCCCGTGGCACGGGTGGAGACGGCGACGGTTGGGTGGCAATCGGACGTATCCGCTGCAAAGAACCTAGACAGAGGCCATCGAAGAGGCGTTTGTACAGCATCGTCTGCAATCGGGCGGCCTTTTGGTCGGATAGGGCGGGCACACTCGGCCTGACGCGCGTCTTGTTGTCAGTCAAGAAGTAGCCCCAGTGTGTGAGTCTCGACTCTGCAACCGAGGAGTCACTTGCGCGCGTACCAATTGCGCCAAGCCCAAAGAGGTCTGGTGGCGAATTCCTCCTGCCGATCTCGTCAATTACGCCCATGACGAGGTTGCCTCGTACGAAGCCAAAGATGGGCAGCTCCCTGACGCAGCCCACGTCGATGAGGGAGCGCAACCCCACGATGATGCGGAGCAGGCGGAGCGCCCACCGGTCGGCCTCTGTGCTCGCCCTGACCTCGATACGCTCCGGATGAATCTCCTCTTCCAACTTGCGGTGTACCTCTGTACCCCTGTCCTGAATCTGCTGCTTCTTGACGGCAGTCTGACGATCGGGGACAATGACCTTGCCCGAGGGGAGCTTGATCTCGGCGGGGCGCTCGTGCACCGGTAAGAAGTTGAGCCCTAGGATGCCATACCGCCAAGATGCTTCGCACCATGTAGGCCCGACTAGGTCCGTGACGGTAAAATAGGACTTTTTCTCTGCAAATTCAGTCACCGAAGTGGGCGGACTAGCGGCGCTCATATGGCGGCGATACGATGTGTTGAAGGGGCGTGGCGGGTTCGGAGTACCACCATCGGCAGAGCCTGAGCCAACGGGCTCTAAATGCACCCCATCTGGTGGCGGTGCCGGTGGCGATGACGGTGCCGGTGCCGGTGCAGGCGAAGAGGACGAGATGGAGATGGGCCGAGAATGGGTCAATGATCGTGGAGATGTAAGTCGTGGCGACAAGCAATGCATCGCCAAGTCAGGCGCGGTGGCTCGGGAGAGCGTCGTCGTCGTCGTCACCGCCGTCGTCGTCGTTTGGCCGATGGCTGGACGGCGAGTGTGGACATGGCGCCGAGGAATGGTGATCCAGGTGTGGCGGAGGCCAGACGGAGCAGCACGGTTAGAGAAGGGAAATAAGGCAGGCAGAGTAGCGGCGGGGTGGTGGTGGTGTGCGTGTGCGTGTGAGTGTAAGTGTAAGTGTAAGTGTGAGCGGAAACAAGGATGGCAAGAAGTTGCAAAGGCGCGAGACACGGAAAGGGAAAACAGCTGGGACGCGGTGGGACGCGGTGGGACGCGCGGCGCGACGCGTTTCTGCTCCCGCCCCCTTCCCACTACGTGTCTTGGCTTGGGTAAGCGCCACAAAGAGACGAGACGCGTCGGTTGGGGACGACGAAGATGAGGCGGCGACACAAGCAACACCAGCCAACCAGCTAAACCAGCCAACTGCCGTGGACGCCTCAGAGAAGCCACACACACCTTAGGCTTTGCTCTCACGGCGCAAACACCGCCCCGTTGCTGCCGATATGTCCTATCGGATCGAAAAGTTGCAAACGCAGTGGCGCCCAGGGAAAGCAGCTTTAAGGTTCTTCGGAGCAGGAATCCCGCTCGTCATTCTCAAAACAAAAGGCAGGCAGGCCACTCCGCAGTGATGCGACCATCTAAAAATGGATGGCCCTCATCGGTCCGTCTCTGTCGCTACACCAGCCGGCGTTCTGGACATTAGATCGCCGCGTACGTTCGCTGCGTATGTGGATAGATGCTGCGCATACAGAGACGCCGCCCGCCTGCCCCAACGAGTAAACGCCAATCGCTCGCACGCACAACAATCGGCACGGCCAGGAACCCCCGCTGCCGTATTCGCTACACTCTCGGCTGCTGCCAAACTCAGCAGTATGGTTGCGATCGCAGCAAAGCTCAAAAGCCGCTCTCCGGCTGGCAGCAAGGAAGACGCAGGTCCCGCAACGGCATCGCAGGTAGATCTCCGTCGAACACATCCGAGGCAATCAACGTGCTTGACAAGAGGTACCTACCATCGCCCATAAGACGCTGATCCTGATCCATTCCCATGTCCCGCCCTGATCCGCATCATGTCTCCCCTTTCGTAAGTTCCTCACACTCCTTTTCCTGCGGAGCTCACCCACCCACACATTCCCTGGCGGAACAGTCGTCGTCTGTCAAAACAACGCTGAAGATCCATCCAGGCAGGCCTGACGAGTATCTCCAGACAACAACGACACGGCACGGCGCGAGACTGTAGCTCTGCGAGCACACGCCCACATTCTTTTGACCTTGAGCGTCATCCTTATAGATAGAGAGACACAAAGCTACCCTCCCAGGCGGAGCAACTTGCACTCGCATTGCATTGCAAAGCGCATCAATACCCAACACGCCACCTCCCCCTCAACCAGCATGCTCGCCCTAGACCTGCGCGCCGCGGCCCTCTCCCTCCTCCTCGCCGATGTCCTCACCTTTCTCAGCGGCGCGCCCGGCCCCTCGGCGCTGGCCTCTCCCATACTGGCACCCCTCGCTCAGCTCAAGCCCAGTAATACCGCAGCTGAGTACGTCCAATATGCGCCGTCGCACAGCGCAGCCTCTGCGAATTCGCAAGGAGAGGCAGAGTCTGTCCTGCGCTGGACGGTGAGAGACCAAGACACCCCTGCCAAGCGCAGGCGGGGCAGGAGGCCTGCTTCTCGTCGGGAAGAAAGCGAGGAGCGCGAGAAGAAGAAGGTGTGCAAGGCTAAGGCTGCTTCCACGACGACAAAGGCAAAGACGACGGCCAAGACGACAGCCAAGACGACGGCAACGACGAGCAAGAAGACGTCATCCAGCTCGACGAAGAAGAAGGCCACGAGTACAGCGACGTCGAGCAAGAAGGCGAGCAGTACGAGCAAGAAGAATACGTCGTCCACTGCTACCTCTACCTCTGCGAAGACGACGAGCACAAAGGAAAAGAGTACATCGGCTGCGGCTACTTCGACCAAGAAGGCTACGACTTCTTCGACCAAGAAGGCCACGACGTCTTCGACAAAGAAGAGTGCGAGTTCGACGGCAAAGGCTACGACGACCAGCAGCACCAGCAGTAGCAAGAAGGCCTCTTCCACCGCGGCGTCGTCGACGACGAAGGCCACAACTAGCAGCACCAGCAGTAGCAAGAAGACTTCTTCCACCGCTTCGTCAACCGTGAAGAAGGCTGCTGCGACTTCGTCTTCCTCTACGAAGGCGGCGTCTTCGTCTACTAGCACCAGCAAGACGTCGAGCAAGGCCTCCTCATCAACAACAAGCAAGGCCGCATCCTCGTCAAGCAGCAAAGCCTCGTCCACTTCCTCGACAAAGTCGTCGTTGTCTTCCTCTTCTTCTTCGACCAAGACGTCGACGACGACGTCGTCGTCTACCAAGGCGGCGTCAGCAGCGGCCACTTCGACGAGCAAGACGACGTCCTCTTCGAGCAAGGCTACGTCGTCGTCGTCGACCAAGACGACGTCCTCTGCCAGCAAGGCTACGTCTTCGTCATCGACCAAGTCTTTCTCTACGTCTTCTTCGACCAAAGCCACGTCGTCAAGCAAGACGTCATCCTCGTCGTCGACCTCAACCAAGACGTCGTCGTCGACCTCGACTTCGACCAAGTCTGCTTCCACCACGACGTCGTCCTCGTCGTCGACGGCCACCTCGACTGCGTGGACGCTGGTAGACGACTACTCTGGCTCCACGTTTTTCGACATGTGGAACTTTTACCACTCCGACGACCCTACCAATGGCCTTGTAGCGTACCAGGGGCGCACAGCAGCCATGGCGGCGGACCTGGCCTACGTCAATACGGACGGCACGGCGGTAATTGCCGTGGACAGCACCAACAACTACACGCTGGGTACGAACCGCCCTTCTGTGCGTCTGCAGAGCAAGAACTCGTATGCGCACGGACTGGTCCTGTGGGATATTACGCACATGCCCGTTGGATGCAGTGTCTGGCCGGCGCTGTGGTCCAATGGCGAGGACTGGCCCGAGGGCGGGGAGATTGACGTCCTGGAGGGCGTGGGGGACAGCTACCTGAATACGATGAGCCTGCACACGTCGGACGGATGCACAGCGCAGGCAAGCAGCAGTAATGCGAGTTATAGCGGGACGCTGGACCGGTCGGACTGCTATGCGTATGCGAGCGGGACAGGCGGGTGCGATATCCAGAGTGGGAGCAAGTCCGTTCCGGACTATGGCTCGGGTCTGAACGCGCTAGGCGGCGCCATCTACGCGCAGCGCTTCGACGATACGGGCGTGCGGATCTGGATTCTGCGACGCGGAGAGATCCCCGAGGACGTCACGGCTGGTAAGCCCAACCCCGACAGTGGCAACTGGCCGGAACCGCGCGCGTACTTCCCGTCGTCGACGTGCGACGCTGATTCCTTCTTCGGGAACCAAACGCTCATTACGGATATTACCCTCTGTGGGGACTGGGCGGGGTCCGACTCGGTATATGGCGTGTCGTATACGGGGAATGGCGAGGCGAGCTGCGGGGGGACGTGCGCACAGACGGTCATGACGGGGAGCAACTTCGAGGATGCGTACTTTACGTTTAACTCGGTAAAGGTGTATCAGCAGCTGTGAGCGGTGGCAGGTGTATTGGCGCAATCTTTGTATATACATGGCCCTGGTGGTCGAAGTGCAATACCAAGTACAAGTAGCTTTGCCTCTCTCTCCCTGTGTTGCATCGCCTGACCACGCCACGCCACGCCACGTGCCTGCGCACAGTGACGCCATCTGTGAGAGTTTCCCGGAACGGAGGTAGTGTGAGTGCGTGGCGAGCGTGGCGAGCGTGGCGAGCGTGGCGGGCAGCGTGGGCAGCCGTGCGCGGGACCCCTGTTGGCCTCGCCCTGCCTGGCCTGGGCCTTTTTGCGTGCGTGCGTGTTGTTGCGTGTGTGTTGTGCTTGTGCGGTGCGGTGCTGTTGTGCTCGCACCGCCCCGCGCTTTTGCTGTTGGTCTGGGGTTCTGGGCGGCGGCGGCGGCGGCGGCGGCGGAGCAGAAGGAACGTCGCCCGCCGTCGTCGTTCGTCATTCGTCGTCGGGACGAAGTTTGATGATGCACCTCTTTGCCTTTGCCTTGTCCAACCCACCATCATCAAGCGCGCTCGCTGTCAAGGCAAGCAACGCAACCACCACCAACTCCACCTTCTTGTTTCTTCCTTACACCCGCCCTCGCCCCATGCCCGGCACCGTCCCCAAATCCTTTGACCCTTCCATCGTAACCACTGCCACGCCCACCTCCCCCGCCAAGGCCGCCGTCTCCCCCTCTTCTTCCCCGCTCGACGCCGCCTCCCTCTCCTCGCCGCAAACGCCCTCGCATCCTTCCTCGGGCGTAGCTTCCCTAGGCGCATCCACCGCCATTGCCAACGCCAGTCATACCGCCGCACTCTCCGACGGCAATCCCACTGCACAGATGACCTCCAAGGCACAGGCACCCTCGGGCGCGCCCGCAGCAGCAGCAGCATCCAAGACGTCGAAAGATGTGGCACTCGAAAAGGAGAGGGAGCAGGAGACGGCACTCAAGAAGTTTGTTGAGACGCAGGGGCATTTCAGTCTTGTCCGGTGGGTCTTGCGTCGTCGTCGCCGCCGCGCAGGTCGCAGCAGATGGCATTCAACTGACCTAGCACCCTCCCTTGTCCTCCCCTGCACTGCACCCAGAAACTTCCGCCTGGCCGACGCATTCACGCTCATGAATGCCTTTTGCGCGGGCCAGTCCCTCCTCTTCTCTGCGCGATACCTCGCTACAAACGACACGCGATACGCATGGATGGCCCTCTGGTGTCCCTTCTTTGGCGCCATTTTCGACCTCCTCGACGGAAAAATTGCGCGGTGGAGGGGCGGAGGGTCTATGCTGGGGCAGGAGCTCGACTCCCTCGCTGACTCGATTTCATTCGGCGCAGCACCCTGCGTCGCAGCCTACGCACTCGGCCTCCGCACCACGCTAGACACCATTGTACTCACCCTCTTCATCTGCGCAGGCGTAGCACGCCTCGCACGCTTCAACGTCACCACTGCACTCATCCCGCACGACCAATCCGGAAAGGCAAAGTACTTTGAGGGACTACCCATCCCTACGAGCCTCATCCTCGTAGGCGGCATGGCAGCCTGCCTCCTCACGGGCAAGTTCGAGGGCGCCGCAGACGTAGCCATGTCCGGTGGTGCTTGGCAATTTACGAATCGGTTCGTGTCCTCCACTTCCTCGAGAGCGGGCGGCAAGCTTGGCCTTGCTCAGGAATCCGCGTACGGCGTCCCCCTCGGCACAGTTGATATTGGACCCAGGCAGATTGCAGCCCTTTTGGGCGTCAAGGTCACCCAGGGAAGCTGGCTCGATGCACTCGCTATGGAGGTGCACTGGATCTCTTTCCTCTGGCTGGCGTGGAGCGTCGCCATGGTCAGCAAGACGTTGCGTGTGCCTAAGCCCTGAGTGGGAACGCGCGTCACAGACACACTTATAGAGACTGAGGAGGCACAGAGTGGGGCGGCGGAACAAGAGAGCAGACGGTGGATTCTCGCACGCCCAATCTTCCTCGGAACGAATAAAACAACGGCTGCTGACGAACAAAATAAATGCATCACCAAGCAAGGCGGCGACGACGGCGGCGGCGGTGGCGGTCAAAGGGAGGGGCAAGGGTCAAGGGAGGGGTGGGTGAACCCAGCCGGACAGGACAGAAGAAACAAGTATTGTAGCAAACCAGCTCAGCTCCCGCTGCATTCCAATCATATCCTACATAGCTTTCTTTCCGTGTCCTCTGTACCCGCAATGAAGCATTGATGGCTGCTACGTCAAAAGAAAGGCAAGGAAAGGAGCAGGAGTGTGAGCTTGGTGGTGCAAGGTCGCCGAACGAGGTAGGTACTGTACTGACTTACTCAGCAGAACGTCGTGTGGCCCTGGACCCTTCCACATTCTCTCACTCAATCGTCGGACCCTTCCACATTCTCTCACTCAATCGTCGGACCCTTCCACATTCTCTCACTCAATCCTCTCACTCAATCGTCTCGTTTTGGTCTTTCGTCTTTTGTTTTCGCTCTCGTTCTCGTTTTCGTTCTCTTCCGATATATAGGTACATACGTGCGTGTATGCGCGACGCAACAGTCGATGAGGAGATGTTCAGCCAGTGAGTCAGTAAATCAGTGTCAGTCATTCCCTCACTCGGTGTATTGGCGATCCAGCAGGCGGGAAATGTCAGCCGGAATGGGCGTCAGAGGGACAGGAAGTGGCTTGACGTAAGCCAATCAATCGATCAATTCATTCCCTTCCCTTCGACTCGACTCGACTCGACTCGACTCGATCTGATTAGATTTGGTGCAACCTGGGCGAGATACTTGGATCCTGGGTGTATGGTATTGTATTGCATTGCATCTATCTGGGTTGGGGTGGGTTGGGTTGAGGGAACTCCGCGGGAGGGACCCCGGAAGGAGGGATGTAAGTACTTACTTACGTACTTTTCCGGAAGTGGAAGTAAATAGCGCAGTCGCAGCGCAGCGCAGCGCTCACTCCCTTCCTCGTCGTCGCTCGTGCAGGTATTGTATTGTATTTCGCTCGGTAAGTAGGGACATAGGAGTACCGACCGACCATCTACTTAGAGGGGATGACAACGCTGGGGAGGGTTGGGTTGGGCTGCGCTAGATGGGGGAAGGGGAATCCCGGCGACTGATTTGATTTGATCTGATTTGATGTGAGCTGATTTGATTTCATTTGACTTGATTGATTTTTGAGTGAGTGGTTCGCCTCTGCTTTAAGTGCCGGATTCCTCTCATTCCGCTCTCTTTTCTTTGTGACTGATGGGGTACAACGTCCTCAGGACGGAATTATTGTACTTTGACCCTGAACCTCCCCGACACAGAACTCGGATTGGCATAGGCCCTACTCTACGCATGCACACTTGCACGATCTATGCCCTCTGCGCGGTGGGCTCGGGCTCAGGCGCAGGCTCACGTGGCCAAGTTCCGGATATTGGACCTTTTCGCCAGCGACCTGGGCTTGCCTCGTATCATACTGTTCTTGTTCTTGTTCCTGTCCCTGCAACGCCAACCTCCGATTCCACGGCTATTGTATTGTACTGTACGACAGCAAGACTGCCCTGCCCAGCCAGCTGTGAACGCATGCGCTCCCAGAGCGGAAGAAAAGAGCGATACGATACAGCGCGAGGGCGCCCAAGTCGCAACTTCCGCTCCGCCGGAGGAAGGCGCATACATCGAGGGCAAGGGACGGCGAGTTGGGGCGCAGGGCATGTGGTGGGGACAGGGGCCTTCCACGGTCCGACCTTGGACACATCCATCCAATTAATTGGCTGTCAATTGCGAAAACGGGCGTACAACGTCCGTTCGAGAAGCTGCGGGTAGAGCAACCCACTGCTCGTACAAAGCACAAGAAAGACGCCAAAACGCCACACGCCATACGCCCACCCCCCGCTCAAGCTCAGGCTCACCCTCGGATCCCCGCCCCGCCCAACGGGACTCAAACCCTGAGATGACGATCTGGACAAGCGTGTGGCGCTCGCTTGGCGTTGAATGGCAAGCCAAGCCAAGTATTGTATGTATTGTATGAATCATCATCGGCCACGCGGCGTGGTGTGGGCACACGGAGGTAAAGTCAGTACCGCCGGGAAGGACGCTCCTCGCCTCGCTCCTAGCCTCGTCCACCATCAATTGGCCCCCGGACGGGACGGAAAAGCAGCAAGAGATGCAGGTGCAGATGCAGATGCGGACACAGACACAGACACGGACCTTGGCGGTTAGGTCAGTCAGTCTGGCCCACTTACCTAGCTGCAGCAGCGGGCTCCCGCCCCCACCCCCGCCCCCGAACGTGCACAGCAAGCGCTCGCTCGCTGTGCGTTGAATTCATCTCGCCCGAATGGGGTTGAGTGGCCTGGCCCACACCGTGCTACTGGGCGCCAAACCACACCCGGAAAACTCCAACTCCACGCAAGCGCAAGTCTACCCTTGGCCGATCGCCCGCGCCCCGCTTGTCCGCCTACCGCCCGCTGACATTGACGTTGTGCAGGTGCAGGTGCAGGTGCAGGGCGTCTCGCCTCGCCTCGTCCTTAGACCAAAGTTGCGGAAGAGGGAGAGGAAGACAGCGAGACATGGATGAGCGAGTGTGTGGTTGGGCAACGTCCGATACGGCAGGGCGGGGGGCAGGGGTAGGGTGGTAGGACCAGCTTCGAGGAGCCACCTGCCGCCAGCTGGCAAGGCTGGCGGGGTGTGGGCTTGCTCTCCCCCCTCCCTCTGGGAAGAGGATAAAAGGCGGGGTGTGATCCTCACCCACCCGACCCACTTTTTTTTTCCCATCTCCCACTACCTCTCCCATCCACTCCGCACCGTTTCTCTCACCTTCCTTTGAGATACCGCCTCCCACCCAACACAAAAATGATCGCCTCCCTCCGTTCGCTCCTTCCCCTGGCGCTCCTCTGCGCCGGCGGCCTCACTGCCGTCTCTGCTCAGGACACCTCCAAGAAGCCCGACAAGGTCCCCCCCTGTGACATCAAGGCAATCCAGGACTTCGAGAAGGGCCTGGTCAACTTCATCAAGACTGGCAACGCCAAGGCTTTCATCAAGGACGCTACCGCCGAGACCAGCGATGACAAGGTGGTGAGTAACAGGCGCAGCAGCACAGAACTCGCATGACCTACCCTGTGCTCACTCGCGCATTTTCCCCTCTCCCTCGCCGCCCACCGACAGTTCTACGTCAAGCCCGGCGTGGGCTCCTGCGACATCGAGTACAAGGACAGCGACCCCATTGCCTGCATTGACAAGGGCTGGATGGCCGACGCGCACTTCGGCACTTCCTGCAACAAGTGGATCGAGGCTGAGCTGCCCGCCCTCAAGACCAAGGTGCAGGTCCGCGCCCTCGACACCTGCGGTAACCACGCAGACCCCACCAACCACTTTGGCTGCAACGACATTTACTTCTCGCTGTCGGCCTTCAGCCAGCTTGCGCAGAACAACGCTACGATTATTGCTGATGGTCATCTCCCCGGCGATGTCCGCTGGAGGTTCATCGACGAGCCCTGCTTCGCCTGCGAGGAGGGTGAGTGCGCGCCGTCGTGCGCGAGACAAAACAGGGTCACTAACAGTTACTGACCAAACTCCATCCCCCGCCCACCACCCCGCCACTCCACCAGGCCTCCCCGGTCGCACCCCCCTGGGCGACAAGGACACCTGCAAGGGCAAAGACTCGGAGGGCATCGACCGCCACGGCCGCCGCAAGGGCAAGAAGGTCAAGACTCCCGAAGAGGCCGCCAAGGTCTGTGCTGGCCGTGGTAGCTGTTCGCAGAACTTCGACGTCAGTGCGTTCCTCAGTGACGTCAAGACTGCGAAGACGAAGTTGACTGCTACGACTGAGGAGAGCAAGACGACTGTTGAGAGCAGCAAGAAGGAGGAGAAGAAGGAGAGCAGCAGCGAAGAGAGCAGCGAGAAGAGCAGCAGCACGGAGAGCACCGAGAGCACTGAGAAGACCGAGGGTAGCACTGAGAAGGCTGCCGACGGTAGCAAGAAGAGGAGGATGGTCATCAACGCCTAAGCGGGCGTGCGGTGCCGTGCTCCATCACCCCTCAAGTGAGAGTGAGAGGAGGTATAAGTCGGGCCATGCATGGTCAATACACGGGCCCCGATGCCTCCTCTACGCCTCTACCCCTTTGATAACGGTTGCTTTCCTCTGCCATCCACTCCCTCCCCGGCCTCTTATGTGCCAATACAAACCCACTCCACCCTCCCACTCCACACTCCCACCTCCTACCCCCCAAACCCCACTCCGACCTGTCGTCGCATCCCTTTCGCACGCAGATCGAACGGACATTATAAATACTCTCTTACTACTTCCAATACAAACCACCTTGTTTACAGGGTTTTACTTACTGACTGACTGGCTTTCTGCCGTTCCTGCCTGCCTGCCTGCCTGTGAGTGAAGTGAAACGACTTGATTTCGAACTTGAACTTGAACTTCTATTAGGCCACGCTGATGAAAAACTGGACAGGAAGGACTCAAAAGGGACAGGGAGGGATGCGAGGCATGAAAGGAAAAGAGAGTGAGGTAGAGTAAGAGTAAGAGTAGAGAGAGTAAGGAGGGAGTGTAGAGAGTAGGGAGTAGGGAGTAGGGAGTAGGGATACACTTCGTCTGTCGGAGCGTAGTAAGAAGGCGGGACGGTACTATCGGAGATCTGACTATCGAAACGAAACGAAATGAAACAAAACGAAACGAAACGAAAATGTACCCAGGACGTATTCAAGGAGGTGACCAGAGAAAAGAAACGGAACCCACATTGACGTTGACGGAGAATGAATGCAACGGCCACCGCTCAGCTCAGAACCAGTTCCCCCAAAACTTCCAATACCCAACTTGCACCTCCCTCCCCGTGAGCGCTTGTACAAGCAAGCGATCCTGCTCATTCCTTGAGTTGAGTCCCAGCGCGGAGAGGTCGCGGGGGGCGAGGGGCGACGCGGTGCTCGTCTTTTCGTCGCCGTTGCGCAGCAGGGGGGTGCGGTCGCCTTGATCCTCGCCTTCGCCGTGGCCTTCGCCAGCGCGAGCGCCAAGTCCAAGCCGCTTAGCCCTAGCAGTCCCCTGTGACGACGCGGACTGCGCAGACGATACCGATGCACTCATGCTCATACCCATCCCTTCGGTGCTCCCACCCAGCACAGACCCAGGCAAGGCAAGCTCCTCCAACCCCACGACGAGCTCCGCAAGCCATTCTGCCCAGATGGAGAAGATGGCGCGCGCTAGACGGCTGTCGCGCTGCTGTACGGCGGCGCTCCGGCGACTGCTCTTGCTGCGCCGGGGGGCGGCGGGTGCGGCGGATCGGTCCTTGAGCAGCTTCGACGTGGGCGCAGAGGCGGACGCACCGCTACGCGACGTGGCGGCCGTGCTCTGCGAGTGCGAAGAGGACGTGAGCGTCGCGGATGAAAGGAGGGAGCGGCCGTCGGCAGTAGACGTAGTCGAAGCCGCTGTCGAGGACTTGCTAGGCGACGCGCGGGGGAACGCACTGCGGTCGTTTGGGCGAGGAGTCGATGCGTCTTCTCCTTCGTCGCCGTCGTCGCTGTACTCCTCTACGTCCTCGTTGCCGCCCTCGCCGCTGCTGCGCCGGTCCGTCCCAACCATGACGTCCTTTGTAGCCTTGGCAGCGGTCAGCGCCTGTCGACTCCCCCTACTGAGCCGCCGCGAGGAGCTAGGGCTAGCCCCGCACGCCGCCAAGAGGGGGTCAATGCCCGAGTGACCGGGGTCGCTTCCTACGCTGTAACCACTGGTATCTGCGCCGTAGTCGTCGTCGTCGTCATCGTCATCGTCAAAGGACTTGGCTGTGAGCGTTGCATCCGCGCCGCTGGCATCAGCGTCTCCTGCAGCAGATGCACGCGACGAGTGCGGCGAGGGAACCTTGAGGTAGTGCGAGGACGAAGTCGTCGTCGTCGAGTTGGCAGTGCCTTGCGCCGCCGTGGGAGTCTTGGGACTGCCCTTGACCGACGTCGAGGGTGGCGTCTTTGGCGAGCCGCCCGAGCCCGCCGCTGCGGCACCCTTTGCGCCACCATCATCACCGTCATCGTCATCATCGCTATCTCCGCCATCATCGGAATCACCCGCCTCGGACTCGCTATCCGAGTCAGGTAGGAGCATCAGCCCAGCCTGGACACCTCCGTCTGGCCGAATACTTAGCGGGACGTAGCCGTAGCTCTCGCGGAGGTTGATGCGCCACTGCTTTGGGATGAACCACAGACTGGAGAGCCAGAAGCGAACAAAGCCAATGAGGGTGGAGAGGAGCGCCGTGGGAGAGACGGGCTTGTTCGATGCGCTGGAAGCGACTCTGCCTAGTTTTGCGGGGTGGTGGTGGTGGTGGTGGTGGTGGTGGTGCTGCTGCTGCTGCTGCTGCTGCTGCTGGAGCTGCATCTTGTTGAAGCGCGTGTTTGCAAGGCAGCGATTGCGCTCACCCCCGTCATCAGACGAAAAGCGCATGCTGCTCCTGCTGGATCGGCGTGCAAGGCTGCGCGGCCGACTGGCGAGCTTGACGCTGCGCAGCTCATTAGCGCGGTACACGGCAAAGTCGCGAGGGTGCCAGCTCTGTGGCTTGAGCCTGGCAATGGTGCCGTGCTTACTGCGACCCGTCTTGTCGGGGACGCGCTCTACGCGAAAGAAGCGCGGTGAAGTGCCGGGGGATGCGCTGTCGCAGGATGCCAAGATGGAAGAAGCGGCGCTGTAATGCGACTGCGCTGCTGCTGGTGCCGTCGTTGGTGCAGCGGCAGAGAAGAGTGGCGAGAGATCGAGGAGGCAGTCGTAGAGGTCTGGCTTGTCAAGGAAGAGCTTGTCTGCCGTCCAGGCGATCCAGCCGCGGCGTGCCGAGTGAAGCGGTGAGTGGCCCAAATGAGCGACTGCTCGCCGCCTGTCTGCTTCCTCGTCTTGTAATTGGACCATGTCTTGAAGGCCAATGATGCCACGTACCAAGGGTCCTCTGCGGGTGGGGCGGGGGGTGGATGCTGCCTCTGCCGCGTCTCCCTCATCGTCGCCATCTTCTCCCTCGTCGTCGTCCGCCTCGTCTTCCTCCTCCTCCTCGTCTTGGTCGTTGAGCGCCGCCTCGATGATCTCGGAGAGTACCCATGCAATGGCAGCTGCGCTCCTCGTCTCTGCGCCCATGGGCGAGTGGATGAGCAGCCTGGTGCCACTGACCAGGAGGGTCCTAAGCAAGTCGGGTAGTACCAGTCCGAGTGCATTGGCAATGGAGGGCAAGTCGAGAAGGGGGTCGAATGTGGAGCGTGGCTTGCGTGACAAGGCCGAGGGACAGCGTTCTGTCTCGAGTGTAGCGAGAGAGGCTGCGGTGCTTGCCAGGGATGCTGCGTCGAGGCGACGTCTGTCGAGGAAGTGGGCCAGCGGGGCGTGGTTGGCTGGGTCGAGGGCCGACTCATCTGCCAGGCGTGCGAGGCCATCGAGGTGTGGCAGGCAGGCGGCCAAGCGAGCAGAGGGTGAGGCGTCATGGCAGGCGGCTACAAAGCCAACGGCAATCATACGCGCACCACGCTGGTCCAGCGTTGACGACGAAGAAGACGACGCTGCCTGCTCGTCGTCATCACTGCCGTTATCACGAGGCAGCCGCGTATTCCTAAACATGGCCACGCCCACCTTGTGCCTGCCGAGTGTCTGGCTGCCCTCCTCACCCGCGTCTGGAGCGTTGTAGATGGATCGAGTCGATGGACCCGGCGCATCGTCACCATCGTCGTCGTCGTCGTCGTCGTCGTCGTCGCCCTCTGGCTGAAACCAAATCAAGTCTGACTCGAGTGCATGTGACCCACTGGGAAGCACCTTCCATTCGACGCCATCCAGATTGACGCCATCGTGTCCATGGCGGTAGGTCAGCTCGTTGCCCCTGCGTACGTGGAAGTGAGCCTGAAAGATGGTCAGGAGGTTCGGCGGGGTAGCAGCAGGAGCCGCAGCCGACGTCATGGCGTGCGTGAGTGCGTGTGTGTGTGGCGTAGCGCGTGTGTGTGTGGTGTGGTGTGGTGTGCGTGTGGTGTGGTGTGGTGTGGTGTGCGTGTGGTGTGGTGTGGTGTGGTGTGCGTGTGGTGCGGCGTAGCGTGTGTTGCAAGATGCACGACTAGGTGGTGGAGTGAGGACCAATGGGAAGCAGAGGGAGACAAGCAAGGCGAGGCTGGACGTCGCAGGCGGGGAAGGTCGTCGTCTTGGGGCCGCTGACTGGCTGGAAGTGACAGTGGCGCGTGAGCGTGACGGCGAGTGGGAGTGCGAATGAAGACGAGGGGCTACAGTTCAATTACGACCAGGAGTGTTGATCCGAGTTGAGCTTGTTACCTGAATGGCAGCGCGAACACAACAAACCTGCACACACGCACGCAACCCTCGCCACGCCCACGCCCACGCCCACGCCCACGCCACGCACCACGCACGCACGCAATCGACTCTATTCGCAACAGCAAAAGGCAAAGCTCAGAACGAGACGCGCCAAGACGAAGACGAGCAGACAGGCAGGCGGGCAGTCGGCATCTCAGGCAGCAGCCAGTCAGGCTTGCGGGGGGAGGAGGGGGATGTCCTGTCCACTCACTCCAATTGCCCTCCAAAACTGCTCCGAACGAACGTCGCGGACGCAGACGCAGACGCAGACGCAACGCAACGCACGCGTGCACGCACCACGCATGAGGGCGCGGACGCGGACGCGGGCGCGAGCGCGAGCAACAAGAGGCAGGCGGAAGAGGAAGAGGGGGAGCGTCCCAGAGCGTGGTACCCAACCCCCTGCCTGCCTGCCTGCTCTTCACTACTCGCCTCGCTCGCCTCGCTTGTGCAATGTGATGCCATGTGATGTGATGGGCAAAGTGTCATTGCGGCCCAGAGGCGCAGCCTTGATTGCATCGGTACCGTTACTGTGGGCCGTGGGCCACACACAGCGGCAGGCATGCCCAATAAAGATGCCAGGATGTATACTATTTCGATGCCCACTTCCTACGTACGGCCCCCAGAGTACATTCACATTCACATTCACTGCCAGCAAGACACTCAATGGCCATGTCGCGCGGAGAGAGCGAGGGAGAGATGATCGATCTTCCTTGCATCTCACACAAGCGCCAGCGTATCCAGCGTCCAGCGTCGATCCTCTCGCGACTTTTTCCAACTCCCCGCCCGCCCTCCTGCCCAGCCAGGCATTACTAATCCCTCGCAGCTCAGCCTTGTTTACAGTCTCCGCCCTCTCCCTCTCCCACCCCTCTGCATTGCGCCTTGCGCGTTGCGCTTTGCCCCCTCCGCACCCCCTCCGCCCCCTCACATGACAATGTCACCCGCGCCGTCCAGACGCAGCGCGCGCGCCACGAGCCACGAGCCACGAGCCACGAGCCTAATTCAGAGACAGGGCCAGCCACGCAACGCAAGGCGCCACAAGGCAGGAATGGGGCGAGTGGGGCCGCGGCGCAGGGGGGGGGGGGGGGGGGGGGGGGGTCTGCGTGCTGTTGTTCTGCGCGCGGAGGTGAAGCCCAGGAGCCGCACCCACCCCA